>CAHIKZ030000388.1:520000-600000 GCA_903632075.3 Acanthosepion pharaonis
TGATCATTTGGGAACAGGTATTTCAACATGTGGTCGTAAATGTCATGTTTCCAAATTCATAACAAATGTCATTTATGTAGAGGATAGTTTATGATAATGGCTATTTTTTTTTTTTTTATCTATGTGGGCATCATAGTGAAAGGGTCTTGTGCACCCCTTGGAATCTAGGACATCTCAATTTTCATAAAGGTAGTATTCATATAAATAAAATACAAATTTTATTATAACCTAATGATGTACAATAATGGATCGTATGCAATATAGGTGAACAATTCAACTAGAAAAATTGAAAATAAATACAATGTGTCTAAATACAAATTAGAGACATGTCATAATAGATCATTTAATCAAGGTTTTGTGGCAATTTTTAACATCAAATTTTTTTTGTCAAAAAGCTGAATAATTTTAACACATTGAATATTATGGATAAAAAAAATTATGAATTTTTATACAGTGTTTTTTTGAGATTTAGCATAGGCAAAACAAATTCATGTATTTGGACAAAACAAAAAAAACAAAAAACAAAGAAAAAGATCCCAGAATGCCATCAAAATCAAAAAAACTTAAAAAGTTCTTAAATAATCAGTTGTGCTTAGTTTAATTTGTAATGTATATAAATGTAACTAAAGAAAAAAAAAAAAAAAAAAAAAAAAATTGTTGATAAGATAGCAAGACTTGCTTCCACTGCCAGTTGATCTTGGGAGTGGATCGTATGCACCAGCCCAGGGGCCATTCCCCATTGCAGTTAAGCTGGCATGGATTTGAGTCAGTTATTTTATAGACGGAGATTCTAAAGTTTTCATTATTCAATTATTCACTTTTCAGTAATTAAAAGAATAATAAAAGCATAGCACAAACTATCATGAAAAGATGCAAAGTAGCAATATTTGAAAATTAACCTAACCTATGACAGACATGAAAAAACTTTTAGATATTGGCTTATGCAAGCCTCAAATACTAGCCAAGTCATAGCTAAATATGTACCAGAAGCCAAGGAAATGGTCTGAAACACAGAAGAGACAAATAGTGATGAGACAAAGGGAAAAATTTATTAATGATTCGTTTTACCAGAACGTCTGCTCACTTTGACTTCTTCAAATTAGAATGAAAGACAAAACTGTATGTGAAGGAAAATGTCTTGCGATCTGAGGATAAGTGTTGATATCACCCTCAATATACAGACTCAAGAGTGTCTTCCATTTTGGTTTATCTATATCAGGGACCTTTTTTCTTTTTTATTATTATGCATACTTGTACACATATACATGCCCACTAATCTATATCTATGCATACATTACATTATACACATTATATACACATGCATGTACGCATCGTAGAACAGTGCTACTAAAAGTGTGGTACACAAACTGGCACTAGTATGTGGACAATTTCCAGGAAAAAAAAACAAAAAACAATAGTCACATTTCATGCTAGACTACCAGGATATCTTGGTCTTGTTTTTTTTTTTTTAGTTTCATATTTATTATGGTTACATTTTTCAATTACTCACTCAGATTAAAAGTTAATTGCTATACAGCTAACAAATGTAACGTGATGAACAGCAAAACAGTAAACTGAAATACATATGACAACACCATGATGTAGTGTGCGACTGTGGGGAACCACATCTATGACTACCAAAAGGCCATTTTTATGGATATATATATATATATTTCTACAAAATAAATATATATTAATAAAATTATGTAACTTTTATTATATTCATTATATTTTTCTAGTATAAATGAATAATACTATGAAGGTTCAAATAATATTTTCTCAGATTGTTATTATATAATATGGCATAAATATGGTACCAATCTCTGGCACACTGGGAAGACTTGTTACGGAAATGATGACTGTCCTTAGAATGAATAAGGCATCATATCTTTATTTAGTGCAGATACTTCCAAAACAACTCTGAAATAGGATATAACACGCACACAAAAAACAAAACACGCATACAAAAAAAACACGCATACAAAAAAACAAAAAAAACACCAAAAAAAAAAAAAAAAAAAACCAAAAAAAAAAAAAAAAAAAACAAGCATACAAAAAACATATAAAAAACAAAAAAACACGATACAAAAAAAAAACCAAAAAACGATACAAAAAAAACAAAAAAACACAAAAAAAAAACAACAAAAAAAAAAAACAAAAAAAACAAATACAACAAAAAACACGCATATACAAAAAAAAAAAAACAAAAAAAAAAAAAAAAAAAAAAAAAAAAACAAAAAAAAAAAAAAAAAACACGAAAAAAAAAAAAGGAAAACAAAAAAAAAAAAAAACACGATAAAAAAAAAAAAACACTCACAAAAAAAAAAAACTCATACAAAAAAAAAAAAAAAACACGCAAAAAAAAAAAAAAAAAAACGCATAAAAAAAAAAACAAAACAAAACAAAAAAACACGCATAAAAAAAAAAAAAAAAACAAAAAAAAAAAAAACGCATATAAAAAAAAAAAAAAAACAAAAAAAAAAAAAACAAAAAAAAAAAAAAACAAAAACAAAAAAAAAAAAAAAAAAAAAAAAAAAAAAAAAAAAAAAAAACAAAAAAAAAAAAAAAAAAAAAAAAAAAAAAAAAAAAAAACAAAAAAAAAACACGCATACAAAAAAAAACAAAAAAAAAACAAAAAAAACACGCATACAAAAAAAAAAAAAAAAAACAAAAAAAAACACGCATACAAAAAAAAAAAAAAAAAAACACGCACACAAAACAAAGAGGGGAAGGCACAGTGAAAGAGAATGAAAAACTAGAAAGAACTGGGAACCTAATCCTAAACAGGAATCAAGGGATAAACCAACTCCTGCACAAAAAGATCAGATAGGAGGGTGAACCAGATGATAGACTTGCCTATTTTTAACAATTAGACAAGTTAATTTGAGTGCCATCACAATGAAATGTTTTTCATGATATGCTTGAACTTTCATCATGGAATTTTAAAAAAAAAAAGGGGATTTTCAAATAAAGTTAAGTGTGGTCTCATTATTTTTAAAATTTTTAATCGTCATACTCCCCACCATCAGTTTAGTCAAGAGACATACGTAGGTGGCTATATGAACGAGAAGGGCCAGAAGATGATACATTTGTTTAAATAAAAAAAAAAACAAAAACAAAACGCATCGTTTATTAGCAAGACTAGATTAAAACAGATTAAGAAAAAAAAAAAAATGGGTGCATCTAGTCTTTCCACCCAAGCATGACATTAGGTTGAGTCATAAGTAATTTCTGTTTTGGGGAACCAATTGTAATGATGAATTTGTCATCCTGATTACTAATCATACGTGATAGTTAAGAATAAATTTGGTGCTCACTAACATACATTAGTCTTTTGCATGGCAGTGAATTAAAGGAAAGATGATTATGATGATCCCCCACTCAATGACAATGCAAAGCTGCAGACAGTAAGTACAAACAAAAACATTTTAGAACTGTTAGTTTGTTCTACCACACCTGTGATATTCACCTGACCATGAACATATTATCTTTTGCAAAATGCTTTGATGGGGAAAACTTTCTGTAATGGAAACCAGATTAAAGAGTTCAAAATTTTTTTTTCATAGGTTTGCTTATCGCCTGATTTACAATTCTTTCTTGGTCTTTAATAAGTTATAAATTAATAAATGAATACATCAGTTTGTTCTTCATTTCGGATACATAAATTTTCTTGTGGTGGGGGAATATATATATATATATATATATATATATATAATATAATTTTAAAACATTTTTATGTTTATACATTCTTTTTATAGATACAAATATTTAAGTAAATGCTCTGTTTATAATAAACAGTATTAAACAAAATTTACTGGCCTGAATGTCCAGGAAATTTTCATAGAAAATAATCGTTCTCTGACAGGATTCAAACCTGTATCCTATACACAACTGTCATTGAGCCTGACGTGCTCTTAACCGATCGAGCCACAGAGAATCGTTCGATTAGCAAGTTTAAAGGCAGTAAATTTGACCTTGCTAATTGAATGATTCTCTGATTGGTTAAGAGCATGTCAGGCTAAATGACAGTTCTGTATAGGATACAGGTATTTAATCCTGTCGGTGAATGAATATTTTCTATAAAAAATTTCTGACATTCAGGCGGTAAATGTCGTTTAATACTGTTTATTATAAACAGAGCATCTACTTAAATATTTGTATCTATAAAAGAATGTATAAACATAAAATTCTTTGTCAAAAATAATTGTGACGGACATTTGTATATATATATATTATATATATATATATATATACATATATATATATATATATATATATATATATATATATAATAAAACTGGTGAAATTTTACTTAAAAGATATCAATTTTGGATATCTAATTGAACAAAATGTAATTCTTCTTACAAAATAAGTACAAATTGGATAATAAAAAAAAATAAAAAAATGGAAATTATTTATTGGACTCAACTATATATATATATATATATATATATATATATATATATATATATATATATATATATATATATATATAAAAAGGCAGAAGGAAAACTTATCTTACCAGATGCAAGTGTAAAGATTTTATTTTGCAACAAGTATTTATAAATAGAAGAAAAATTAAATCCCTTAGCATCCTCTATAATTTACCCTTAACATGATGTATATTTATTTATGAGCATCGTTAAATTTAACAATGCTGAAAAACTAAAGACATTTTTACTTCTGTTTGCAAATACTTGATACAAAATAAAAATCCTTACATTTGCCTTGATAAATTCCATCACAGGATGAAATGCGTCAGCGAAGTTTTCCTTTTGTCTTTAATCATATTGTTCTTTCAGATATTTTTTATATATGTGTATTTATTTATTTATTTGGTAAAAAATTTGAACATAAAGTGATGGGAATTAATTTATTTTCCAAACACAATATGTTGTGGCCATATTCATAGTTGATATTGAGTACTGTCTTTTTCTTTTTTATTAATCCTTCCATTATTTTTAGCCTTTCTTTTTGCATGTGGATGAAGCTATTATGATCATATTTTCCATAAATTGTGGATAAAATGTATATATTTTAACAGCAATAACTCTTTTGCACAAGTATCATTAAAGACAGCTAAAACGTACAGCGATTAAGTTTTATATTCAATTTTTCTTGCATAAAATATGTCAAAAAAAACCTCAAAAAACGATACAGATGTTCTATATTAGAGCTATTGGCGATTCTCTTAGCCATTATCAATGATTTTTAACTGTGTGTGTGTGTGTGTGTGTGTGTGTGTATATATATAACACACACAGTTAAAAAGAAATATTGTTGATAATGGCTAAGAGAATCGGCAATAGCTCTAGTATAGAACATTTGTACAGTTGTTTTTTTTTTAACATTTTATGCAAGAAAAATTGAATATAAAACTTAATCTCTGTACATTTTAGCTGTCTTTGATGATACTTGTATAAAAGAAGTATTGCTGTTTTATATATATATATATATATATATATATATATATATATATATATATATATATATATATATATATATATATGCAAAATTGACCAAATCAACTAGTAAAAAAAAAAGCCTAAAGTGTTACTTTCAGCTTTGATGGATTACAAAACTAAATAATAAAATGTCTGTGCAAAGAAGGCTGTCTTTGAAGCATTTGTATATGAAGACTTGGCAGCAGAATTCAGGATCAATAATTCTTTCAGGAAAAAAGAAGGGGGAGGGTGAAAACGTTTGACGTACATCTAGTGCTGATGTTTGGGTATGAAATGCAGTTCAGTATTAACTATGAACAAACTATTTTTAGTACATTTACACTTACAATGCAGGGTTAAACCTAATTTTTTCTTCTTTTTTTTTATTTATTTATTTATTTTTTTTATTGGAAAATTTCCTTAAAAAGAAATTTTTAAATAACATTATTTATAGAGAAAACATTTTTTATCTAATTATTATTTATTACCATATTTAAAAATCTTGCTATTAAGAAAAACACTTTTGGGTTGACACACTTTTTGACTGAATTTTTTTTTTTTTTTTTACTATGATTAATTTGTTTTTTATGGCTTGACATTTTGCAAGTTATTTAAAGCAAGAAAATATTTTCAGACTATAAGAATTTTGTGAGATAATCATTTACAAATACAAGTCCTAATTAACCCATAGCTGGGAGGAGAACAGGAGAATTCCCACCTTTCCCAATGGTATTTGTGTGTAAGTGAATATAATGAACCTGACTGGAATTGGAATTTGATTCTGATTTTCAATTTTAAGCCATTATCCATTACCCCACCAGCACATCCAAACTTATAAGCCTGGTATTCCCAAGCAGTCCCCCATTTAGGTACTGACCAGGCTCGTGATTGTACAAGAACCAGTGATTCAACATGATGTGGCTGTAAGCCAAGCAAACTGAGAAATAAGAAAAATAAATTTGTAAGATCTGGTAAGCTGGTCTTTCATATGTATTGCATTATCCAACTCAGCCACAAGTAATGGTTGGTTGGGTTTTATGGCAAATTTAATTAATTATTTATATAATTTAATTAATATATATATATATATATATATATATATATATAGTACTATTAAATGTATAGCTGGCAACATTACTTTTCTGAAAACGTATAGCTGGCAACATTACTTTTCCAAAAACATTATCAGAGGCCTTGCTGTTGGACGTAGTTTATCGCCATACCCAGAACGCAGATGTAGTTTATTGCTATACCCAGGATGTGGGTAAGGTCTGGAAAAAACTGGGAGTTCACTATTTGCTCATAGCTAGGACTCCAACAGGTGCTACCACCCCGGGTCAGGGTGGACCTGGGAACACCAGCAATTAAGAGGTGGTTCCACGCTCCTCAAAACCTCCTGATCAGAGGCCTCCACAAGTATTGATTAAGCAATAATTGTTAAAGTAATTAAATAGTAATTCTTAAATTGGTAATTTAGTATGAAATGTGTATGCAAATGTACCAATATTATGGGACAGAGGTAGTCATAAACAATTCAACCTCTGGTTCTCATCCTGATATGCTAGTGTTCCCATAGAAATTGGTACATTTAGTGTAATGATTGGTACATTTAGTGTATGCAAATGAACCAACTATTATGGGACAGAGGTAATAAATAATTCCAATCCCAAATTGGAAGGATTGCTGCTAGTTCTAAGCTGGTTCTCTTTAATCCTGATATGCTACAGTGTTCCCATAGAAATTGATTGCAATATATTAGACAGCCTGTTTTTTGCCAATAATAAAAGAAAAATAGTCATATGCACCAACGATTACAGAACATAAGTGTTGCAACTAATCAAAACAATATTGTATTTTAACACCAAATGTATCTGAAAATGGTGTACCTTAGCAGGGGGTCATAGTGAGCTTGTCTATTTTAGAAAAACAGGATTCCAGTATTTATCACTGTCCACTGGTTAAAAATCCTGCAACTCCTTTGTTTGGCCATTTAACTATTTCTGGTTGTAGCAAGGTGTGTTGGTGGGTGTGGGGAATCAGATATGAATGCAAGTGTTAATGGCAGAATAAGGCCATGCTATGTACAATGTTGCAAAACATTTTACTATAAAAATACATTGAAAATCAGGAAGAAAGGGATAGTCAGTGGTCAGGAAATTTGTAGTTTTGATTTCTGTACATTACAAAACTAATGACAAGTTTGACTCCTGGTTAACTGGTATGAAAATGGTAAACCTTTTTTAAAAGATTTTATAGAATTGAGGTAAGTATTAAATTTAAAAAAAAAAAAAAAGTAAAAGAAAAAAAAAGATGACTCGATTGCAATTTCAGTCAATTTGCATCACGTATATTTTTTTTATTTTTTGTCTTTCAGTGTCTTCATACTCATCTACAGTTTGCCATTCCTATAAAGAGTAGCAGTGTCAGTTTTACGGAGAGTCTGCTAGGACATGTGTATTAGGCTTTGCAAAGGTGGTATAAAAGTCAAATACATAGTTTATCATGTAATGCTATTTACACCAGATTGCCATTCTGCATTCTAATGGTAGTTGATTTAAATGGCTTACTCCTTATTTCAATAGAGTTTTCCTTATCAAAGATGGACTGCCTTCACCACGGCTATGGAGTCTTGTCTACCCATGACAGGTTGTACTGGACTACAGTTTTCCAGTTGCAGGAATCAAATAAAAACAATGTTATCTATATATAAAATTCTGTGACTTCCGTTAGTCTGTCCCTCCCACCTTCTAAAATATCCATACTATCATGACCAAATTTGGGGGAGAACTGCAAAACATAAGGGAGGAAAGGGTACAAAGTACAGTGGGTTTTATGAGGGTGCATAGCTTAGTATAAATTTTCATTAATTTTTTTGAAAAATTAAGTTTTATTATTCAACATAGAAAATACTCCCACTATTTTAAGAACAGTTTAATGATTAAAATGGCAAATACTTATCTACCTATCTATAAAAATGTTAGCGATAATGCCAACAATATCAAATACTCTGAGGATTCTTAAAAAAAATCTAGTCTATAAAGCTGCTCTGGACACCTAGCCATGACAAGAAGGGGTGGTTTCCTCGCAACCACCTACATTGAACAACTAAGTTATGACACAAGATTCGAAAACAACATATTGAAAACAACATATTGAAAACAACATATTGAAAACAACATATTGAAAACAACATATTGAAAACAACATATTGAAAACAACATATTGAAAACAACATATTGAAAACAACATATTGAAAACAACATATTGAAAACAACATATTGAAAACAACATATTGAAAACAACATATTGAAAACAACATATTGAAAACAACATATTGAAAACAACATATTGAAAACAACATATTGAAAACAACATATTGAAAACAACATAAGATTTGTCAGAACAATGTCTAAAACAATAAAAGACTTAATACAAAACAAAATAAGCTAAAACTTGAAGGAGGAATTTACTCTATCACCTGTAATAATTGCCCCGAGGAATACATAAATGAGACCTCAAGAAATTTAAATAGAAGATTACATGAACACAAAAGGGATTTTTTACAAAACACTAAATGCATTAGTTGTTCACTATGAGACTGGCTGCAACTTTGATTTTTTAAAAATGCTACTCTAATTAAAAGAGAAAGTAATTTAAGCAGAGGAAAATATTTAGAAAGTTCTGTAATCGCTAGATCATCCACAGTAAATTTGTATCCAGATTATTACATTTCATCATTCTTGGTAGATTTTCTATTATCACAATGGGGGGCTATTTAATTGCAAAAGTGACGGAAACAATCAAAACGAAAAAAATCTCTAAATAAAATAATAATCTATCTATAAAAGCCAGGATGTGTGTGTGTGTGTGTGTGTGTGTGTGTGCACGTGTAACAAATGCACGGCTGCTATTTTTGACGGATTTGCATCAATTTACATGCACATGCTCGAAGTTAGCGGGAAGGCCAAAAATGACTTTGCATTTCCCAACTCCCATCAATAGTGGAAATAATTGATGATTTCATGCTTCTATGGCAGTTTTCATGTAATTTGTGGCCATTTTCTACTGGCCAGAGTGAGAGCCTATAGCTGGTTGCCATGATAGGCAGGAAGATTCTATTGGCTAGCGTGAGAGCCAACAGCTGACTGACATGAATGTTAACTAGCATACAAAAAAAAAAAAAAAAAAAAAAAAAAAAATCGATAGCTGCATTCATCACAAGTGGGAAAAATTTAAATCTGCATGGCACTTTACTCCAATTGGCTCATTTGCATGCTTAAACTCAACGTTGGTTCTGATTCTGCAGAACTGGGTTGGATGTGAAAAAGTATTTGTTGTTAATATTCTTTTTCATTCGGTTTTTCCAGTTACGAGTCCTTTTTTAAAGCTGATCGTTTTGTGTTCATTTTGTTTAGTTCTTTTTTTCATAACAGATTTAATGTTTAGTGTAGAGCTTAGAAAAAATTTGCAGTGTGAGATAGGCAAGAAGTAAGGCATGTAGCAACATCAGCATGGCAAAGGGCACTCGTTTAAAGGCAAGGAAGGGCAAAAATATTTTAAGTCAAGTGATAGCGATTGCTGTACGAGTCGTACGATTTTTGAATCAAGCATGGGCAACACTGGGCCATGCTGCTAGTAGTAACTAAATAATAGAAAGAAATGAGTACACAACAGAAATCAAAGGAAATAATATTAAATAAAAAAAAAATAAATAAATCTGACAGGTGGTCATATTTTAGAAAGTGGATTAAGCTGAGAATTTTTCAGCACTTCCTTATAATCCCCAAATACAGAAATAGCAAGACTGTCTCCTTGGAGTTGTAATCCAAGACTGTTACAAACAAGGCAAGGACTTATTTGTATGAAACAAGAGTCTCGAGTTACCTCACATTAGGCCATCTCATCAACTTGGTACATGCTTAGAAATAGAAAGATTTTAAGATAAGAGTCAAAACTATCATCTTGCAGAATATATTGGCAAACAAATTTACCTAAATGTCCTGACAAAATCATTAATATTCTATTAAAAACAAACGTTAATGGAAAGTAAAGATGGAGGAATTATCTGTAGCTCGCAAAGATAAGCCCAATCATTAGAGATAAAGAAATGATAGTATTTAAATGTACCCCTTCTCTGTATAAATTATATATATGTTGGCATTGTTCAGTTTTTTTTTCAATCTGCTTTTTTTCTTTTTACTCCATTCTGTAAACATGCATATTCACAAATTTAACATTCTTTTACATGCACACATTCATGAAATTTTGCAGCTCTAGATTTTTCTTCCAGTTGTATATATTTTCTTTGAAATTAAATTCTTTTTTTTATGGTTTATATAGAAGTTGTTATGCCGTATTATTAATTAAATTGTAATATTTGTTAATTTTTATTATTAATTAAATTATAATATTTTAGTTAATAAATCAATTAAAATATTAATTAAAAATATGTCATTATTATTAGAGTAACAAATTAAATATTTGTTAATATTTAATATGTTGACATCGACCCATTACCAAGAAACATCAATGTCAGGATAAAATTGATATTTCTAAATAATCTTTTCATATATAATAATCTTTTATTTATGTAAAAATAATATATATAATAAAAACAAAACAGCAGAATTTTATATATAGTGCTCAATATTAAAATAATATTAAAAATAGAGAGTGATATATGTAAAGATTATGAGAGTTATACGAGAATAACTTTTAAATATCAATTTTATTCTGACATTGATATTTCTTGGTAATAGGTCAATGCCAACATATTAATATTAAATATTAATGAATATTTACTTGGTACATTAATGATAATAATAGAACACTTTTAATTTATATTTTAATTGATTTATTAATTAAAATATAATTTAATTAATAATAAAAATTAACAAATATTACAATAATATAACATAACTTTTATGTAAAACATAAAAAAAAAAAGTTCAAAGAAAAAAATTTACAACTGAAAGAAAAATCTAGAGCTGCAAAAATGAAAGACAAAATTTAATGGATGTGCATAGGTAAAAGAACGTTAAATATATGAAGATGCACATGTACAAAACGAAGTAAAAAAAGTGGATTGAAAAAGACCTGGAAAAAATTGAAAACACCATTTAAAGCCAAAACCACTGAAGACCGGAAATTTTATCAAGAAACATCAATGTCAGGTTAAAATTGATATTCAAAAGTAATCTTTACACACACACACACATACACACACACACACACACGGTGGAGTAATGGATAGCGGCTTGGATTGAGGAATCGCAGAGCCGAGTTTGAATTCCAGTCGAATCCATTACATTCACACTTACGTGCTAATACCCTTGGGAAAGGTATGAATCCTCTTACTCTCCCACCAGCTATGGGTAAAATAGCAGAACAGACTGGGTTCTATAACCTTGGATGGCAACTGGTCTAGGAGAAGGACAACTCTGAATTCAAAACCTGCGGAGGGTCGTTTGGGAACCTTGTGGCATTCGGTGCACCAGGTCTCTGTATTCGTCCCTTCAAAAAGTGTGAATGGTCCTGCACGAGGCCTTCACCACTATAATCAAATCTCATGTGCCGGTGTCGGGCTGTCGGTTTCCTGGAAACTGATCTGCTTGACCCTCATACGTCGAATCTCGATGGGAGAGTCGATTATTATTATATATACACACACACACACACACACCTACACACAAAAATATGTGTGCACAGGTTTCATTAAAAATGATTGACAAGGTACTGTGAGTAAGCTTTTCATTTAATTTTTCTTGTGTTCACACTAGCGTTTTCTTTTCTTGATACAAGGTGTGTAAAATCTGTTCAAATGTTCTACATATCCAAGTGCTTTAATCTATTCTTTTAGCCATTATCAAAGGCGATTTCTATTTTTTGTTTATTTTTAACTAAATGTTTTTTTTTTTATGTACATGACTAAAGTTATAGGAATGTTTTATTTTCCACACATGGTCAGCACATTGTGGCCATGTTCATACTTAATGGTAGGTTTCTGTGTGGGCTTAAATGAGTCCTAATAGAACTATGGTTTGGGTAGGTGTAACACAAGTCGTCTGGATAGGCATGTAGTAGTATGACCAAAAGAACTCATTTATGAACACGAGAAAAATTAAAAAGCTCAATTGCAGTACCTTGTCAGTCTTTAACAAAACATGTATAAAAGAGGGATTTCTGCCTAAATACACACATTATATAATATATATATTTTATATGAAGTGGATTAAATGTGAGAATTATTTTAATAGATTTTCTGTTTATATGTTATTTTTTAAAAGATATAATTTAAGTAAATGCTCTGTTTTTAGTAATTAAGCAGTATTAATTACATTAAGCAGTATTAATTATATTTACCAGCCTGAATGTTTGAGAAATTTCATAGAAAATATGTGATTCTCTAATAGGAATCGAACCTGCAACCCTAGTGGGAGCCATCATTTGATCTGAAGTGCTGCTAACCATTCAACCACAAAGAAGTGTCTGATTAGCAAAGTCCGAATAACTGTTTATGGTTAACAGCCAATCATATCAAATGACGGTTCTCATTAAGAGTTACCAGTTTAATTCCTGACAGAGAAGCACACATTTTCTACAAAATTTCTCAAACATTCTGGCTGGTAAATCTAATTAATATTGTTTAATTAAAAGAAAAAAAAATTATTTACTTAAATTATATCTAAAAATAATAATGTATAAACAGAAAAATCTCTTGTATATCCAGTTAACTTGCACCCTTTTTAGTCAAAATTCAGCAATTTGATGGTGAGCAGTGTGACCTCTCCAATAGATGGAATATCGAGGCCATGCACTATCACTTGGCCATATTGGCAAGGTATAAATTAATACAGGGCATTAAATTTGGGAATGGGTGGTTGCTGAGTTGCTAGAAAGTGTTGACAGCCAACCAACTTCATGGCTCCAATCTTGGTTTTTTGCCTGGATTTACTTCCATAGTCTTTTCTGTGAATGGAAATGACCAGAATGCAACAGAGATTTAAAATCGTGCTTTTTTTCTTTCCTCTAGATGAACTGTTTCCTGATCTACTGAGCACTATTTAACTGAAGTAGCTGGTTATGTGGTGCCAGTTGTCTGCCTTCGCCCATTCTCCAGCTTGGAGCTGGACTCAGTTGTCAGAGGCTATCTGAGATGCATGTCACAGAAGCATCTTATAGATAATGGGAGCTTGTCCCCACTATCACCTCCAGCTACGACAACCTTTGGAATATATATCAGGCATGCATATAAAAAACCTTACATATCTGAGAAGTGTGTGTGTGTATGTGTGTGTATATATATATATAAACTGCACAATGAATGATGGTGTCAATAAAACAGTGCTTGATGTATAATATCAGAGTTAAAATCTATACTAATAATAAATATACATCTTGTTCCTCACTGTTTGGTACAACTTACTGTCATTGGCATTTGTCAGGCATGGATTGAAAACTGACCATTGTAAAACTTAAATATTAAGATAGAGAAGCAGTTGATACACACACAATATATATATATATATATATATATATATATATATAAAAAACTCGATAGCACAATTTTCAAATGAATTGGCATCCGGGTGGGGGAAGGAATGAACCAGAAACCTCTGGACAAGGCAAAAGAAAATCGTCCAGTACCTTAAATTTCTTTAACTATTTACCCATAGCTGGGACCCTAACAGGTGCTATCACCCCGGGTCAGGGTGGACCTGGGAACACCAGCAATTAAGAGGTGGTTCCACGCTTCTCAAAACCTCCTGATCAGAGGCTTTGCTGTTTGATGTAGTTTATCATCATACCCAGGATGGACCTAGCTCATTAGGATTTATATATTGAGTGTTTTTCTTTAATAAGAATTCTTGAATGTTTAGGTTGGTAGACAAAATAAATACTATTTAAAATAAATGGAGCAGCTATTCAAATAAGGGTATCCACTAAAAATAACATTTAAGTGTGTGTGTGTGTGTATATATATATATATATATATATATATATATATATATTTTTTTTTTTACGCAATTTCAGGATAAAGAACAAATAAGAAACAAATCTAACATTTCGCTCTTATTAAAGGTTTAGAGAACGAGATAGAAAAAGATTTTTGTTTTTGGCATTTTTCATTTTTGTCTTGTTTCATATCATTCATTAAGCAGACTTCACATGAATTTGACTAATCAAGCAGCATTTGTGTGTAAATGCATCAATTCTAATCTATGTGTGATTTGGATGATTGTGTGTGTGGTGGGCATTATTTATGTTTGTTGGTTGACTACATGTTGATTTGGGGATGTTTTTACATAAACATTGGTTGTGGTAGATTAACATACATTAGATTCTTTTGGAATGGATTTAATAAAGGCTGGTGCTGGAATATAGTATTTTTGATGTGCGTTTATATTTGGTCAAATTTTTATCAGGACTCCCTCGGAGCATTTTCAACATAAATTGTGTTTTTTAATTAGTGTGGCATTTGTAAAATCAAATAGCCAGTCTTGTATTACAAGTAGATTTAAATGGTTGCACCAACATAGCTCTCTCGTGTTCACAAATGCACGCTTTTAGACACCAAGGTGTGTCTTCAATGTGATTCTTGTCCACTGCAGTAAGGCTGCTTCTGTGTCTTTTCTATAAATACTTCCATGGTAATTGTTCGGATGAGCTCTTTGCTATGTGTTATACTGGAACACACGTATTCTATTGTTAATAGACTCTCCCACCTATAACAAGTAGGAGTAGTAGCAGTCACCAGTTGCTCGGTGAGTTAGTCAGTCAGTTGATGCCAGACGACCGTTAGTCGGATATTAAAGTATCAGCCACCGCAACTAGATTGCTGCGTCATTAACTATTATATCAAGTTCCTAACGTTTTGTACGTTGAACCTATTTTAAGGACTAACTTAGTGAAATACAAGCCTCCACTGTGAAACTACTCTATAACACTATGGTACCTAGACTTTATGAATTTAAGTGCAGTACTAGACGCAGTGTTGAGATCTCATCAATTTATAGTTGAGTTGGCTAGATGTAGCTGTAAGTTCTATGCTAACAGTTTCTTTTCTTGCACGTGGAACTCCCTTCCAGTTCAATACTTCCCTGCTAACTTTAATCTGCAAAAATTTAAATGCAATGTCAATCGCTATCTACTGTCTTCCTGATTACTCTTTTCTCTTTCTGCTTATTACTAATGTTCCTATTCCTAACTCTTCCACTTCCCCTCACATGCTAGTGGCTTTACTTGTGGAATTCCCTTTCAGCTCTATGCTTTCCAGCCAACTTTAATCTGCAAAAATTTAAATGCAATGTCAATTACTATCTACTGTTCTCTTGATTACTCTTTTCTCCCCCGCCCCATCATTATTAAAATGTTTCTGTTCCTAATTTTTCCACATGCTGTAACCCCTTGTGTTCTAGTGACTGTACCAACTTGCTTGGGGTGATACAGATTAAAAAAAAAAAAAAATAAATAAAAAATAGCCTATTTACATTGCAAGTACTTTATCTGATAAAACCCAGCATCTAAATCGACATTGGATCTATTTTTCTTCCTAATTACATCTCCAACTGTCTTTGAGATTTTGGTAAAGATTCTAGTATTGGCGATAACTAATTTTGTAGATAGAAGGTAGGATTATGAATTTAGTATAATATATAACATATATTTAGTGTTATTTATATAGCTGATTGAACTTAGAACTTTCACCAATCATGATAAACGGATGTTCCCTCTGGGAGGGTCTGTGACTGGAGCACCAAGTGGGACTTAGCCCAGATCTCAAGTGGAACTCGTACATATGATCTATTATTAAAGATGTTGGAAAAATCGTTGATTCCCTGTACCGCTCCAGCAAGTACCTGACTCCTGTTATTCTCTACATTTACAAAAGCCAAATCAAGCTGAATATGAAGTACTTTTGCCAAATATGGCCAGGAGCTGCACAGTTTTTCCTTTTCACTCTTTATATGTCCAATGTCATTATATATTCGTCTTAAGGTCCTCGAAAAAAATCCAGAGACAAATCTGTAATGTAGTTGGCCTTGATCTAGCATCTCATTTACAGTTGCTCCCTCACAGACATGCCATCATCTCCTTCTGTCTTTTCTACAAATACTTTCACAGTAACTGCTCTGATGAGCTATTTTCGCTAGTTCCCAAACTGCATGAATTTAAATGTGGCACCAGGTCGACATCTCAGTCCCACCTTTTCACTGTGAAAATGGTTAAATGTAGCCATCTATTCTACTCCAACAGGTTCAGGTCTTGCACTTCCCATCTGTAGAACTCTCTTCCTCTTACTTGCTTCCCTGATAGCTATAATCTCCAACTATTCAAATGCAATGTCAATCGACATCACCAGATGCCTTGATCTATTTCCCGTCCTTTTCCACATCCTTTCTTCTGACGCCTTTTATATAACTGCTCTGAGAAGCTATTTCATTGGTTCCCAAACTGCATGAATTTAAATGCGCTACTAGGTTGGCATCTCGATCTCACCCTTTCACTGTTGAAACGGTTAAATGTAGCCGTCTGTTCTAGTCCAATAGCTTCATGTCTTGCACTTCCCATCTGTGGAACTCCCTTCCTTTTACTTGCTTCCTATAATCTCCAACTGTTCAAATGCAATGTCAATTGACATCACCAGAGGCCTTGATCTAATTCCCTGTCCCTCTCTTCACCCTTTCCTCTTTTATGCCTCTTTACCCTTGCATGCCAGTGGCACTCCCACCTTGCTCAAGGTGAAAAGCAAAAAAAAAATATATATATATATATATATATATATATATATATATACACACACTTGCGGTTTATATTGATATACTGCAAAAATATTACCAATTAAAAGCACATGAAAAAGAAATTCTGCTCAATAAATCAACTTTGTGGTATTGATAAACTAATGAAATATACATGTACTCATGGCAATATTAAAAAAGTGACTGAACAAAAGATTTACAATGAACATTGGCTACCTTTTTCAGTAACATCTAGTAATACGGAAATGCTTTTAAGAAAACAAAAACAAACAATATTCAACCTTGGTTTGAAGTCTATTAGAAAATATGGAAATAATTTACAAGCATATTGTTACAAGTGACACACTAAGCACAAACATCTAAATAGTCACCATGTTAGACAATATTAAATACTGCATAGACTAGCATTGTAAGTTTTATTCAAACAGGTGTCTAGTCTGTAAGGGTGTTAAACCTATTTGGGTCTCGCCTGTTGAGAGACATTAAGAGTTAATGAGAAACCATTTAAAGCGCAACAACATAGCTTCTCATGATGATCCAATGAATTCTCCATTCTTGTTACTAATAAGATATATATATATATATATATATATATATATATATATATTTTTCCAAGAGGATAGAATGCAGGTAGAACTCAATGTCCAGGACAGAGTAAGAATATAATATAAAAAAAGCTCAAACACTAATATTCCATGGTTATAATTTATTACATTGGAATCGTAATCACAATCCAAATCATCATATATATATATATATATATATATATATATGTGTGTGTGTGTGTGTGTGAGGCTTTCCCCCTCACACACTTTCATAACACCTTATCTTATTTCCTTTACTGTTAATGAAGTTTTTTTTTTTTTTGGTGTCGTGGGTGGTGGTTCTTTTTACTATTGTTAACCCAATACAAGCCCCAAGAGAACTCAAGGTAGAGAGTTACAAAGTGAGCTTGTTCTAAAAAGCATACAAAGTGGTGTATATTATGAGGATATGTAGGATAGATAATGTTTGACCCTCTACTTCAAGTGGTTATGACTCTTGAATCAGAGAAGAATCCACTCGGGAGTTTGTTCCACAATGCAAGAGTTCTGGGAAAGAAGCTGTCCGAGTGAAACTTCCTCTTTACAATGAAATGTGAAGGCAAAGAAGACGAGTCGACTTCATGTACGCGGCATGGCAAAAAAAGACTAAAGATTACTGAAGCTATTGCTAGTTGTCGATAAGATTTTCTGCATTTTGATTTATGATACTATTAAAAAACACACACACACAACTATTTCAAACTGGTGTGATTTACTTTCCTTCACTTTTTCTTACCACCCCTGAAGATGTTTCATGGGAGTTGAAAGCTCGGGCATGATCTTGATTTCAGATATTTGCAGTGTAGAAAAGTCAATAGATAAATTGAATAGACATTCTATGGCACAACGTTTCTGCTGTTGTGCCCTTCACCCGTTATCAGGCGTATGTTGATCTGGGTGACAAATTCACATACATTATTTACAGAATCTTGTATAAACCAACTAGAATTGTCATATACAAGCACACATTAACACTGGTTGACAGGACAGATACACACGAGTTCTGCTTAACCAATGAAAAACAAACACAAAAATAAAAATACAAGCATCTTTTTGCTATATTTCATTTTCTGATAAAGCTTAAATAAAAGTGAAAGCTGTTAAATTTATCTTTCCTATTTATTCCTTATCTTATTCTGCCAGATTCATATATATATATATATATATATATATATCCATATATATATATGTATATATATATATATATATATATATATATATATATATATATATATATATATATATATATATGTATATATATATATATATATATATATATATATATATATATATATATATATATATATATATATATATATATATATATATATATATATATATATATCCCTTTAACCTAGACATTAGAAGACATCTCATATTTCCAGTATGATTCCTCCTGTCAACCACTACCTTTACAAGAGCCTAATAAGGCCAAAAATGAAGTCATATTTAGGCGGGTGCTGACCAGGTCTCACTCTCCAGCCTTGATAGATTCAAAAGCATCTCCGAGCCCTTGTGGGTGCTGAATTATTTTCCACCCTTCAATTTCTCTCCCACAGCCGGAATGTGGAAAGCCTCTCACTGTTCTATCACTATTTCCATGGAAGGTACTTGGACAAACTACATTCCCTGGTCCTGTGGAGGCACATCATAGCAAACCACCCACAATCCTTCCATATTGAGAAGCAAGTTCTACTTGAACAGTTTCTTCCAGCAAACCATTGTCCTGTGTAACAGACTCAACAGGATTTTTCCTTGATCACTACAATCTTAAACTATTCAAGGCCAGGGTAAACTGATATCTTTCTTTCCTATACACAGACACACAAATAGCACCAAACATAACCCTCTACCTCAAGTAGCTCACAGGCCTTGTAAAGAGTGAACATCGCTGTTAAAAAAAAAACAAAAAAAAACCCAATCTATAGCAGATGCAGACACAGGTTTGTGTAAATGAGTGTATAATGATTATTTTCCATTTCAAAATTAAAACATCCTATTTTAAATAACCTGATTAATTCACTATCAGCTGTAGGCAACCACAACACCACTTGAACCCACCCAGTGGTGTTAGAGTGTGCCAACCAGTTATACAGGCTATAAATATTTTCTGTTTGTGCTTTTCAACTACCAATCTAAGAGAAGTGAATAATGGTAATTAGTCAAAGGAGACCTAGTCGAAGAAGTCAAAGTTGAAGAAGAAGAAGTCGAAGAAGTCAAAGTTGAAGAAGAAGAAGTCGAAGAAGTCAAAGTTGAAGAAGAAGAAGTCGAAGAAGTCAAAGTTGAAGAAGAAGAAGTCGAAGAAGTCAAAGTTGAAGAAGAAGAAGTAGAAGAAGTCAAAGTTGAAGAAGAAGAAGTCGTAAGAAGTCAAAGTTGAAGAAGAAGAAGTCGAAGAAGTCAAAGTTGAAGAAGAAGAAGTGGTCGAAGAAGTCAAAGTTGAAGAAGAAGAAGTAGAAGAAGTCAAAGTTGAAGAAGAAGAAGTAAAAGAAGTCAAAGTTGAAGAAGAAGAAGTCGAAGAAGTCAAAGATTGAAAGAAGAAGAAATAAGTAGTAGTCGATGAAGAAGAAGTAAAGTAGTAGTAGTAGTAGATGAAGTAGTAGTAGTAGTAGTAGTAGATGAAGTAGTAGTAGTAGTAGTCGATGAAGTAGTAGTAGTAGTAGTAGTAGATGAAGTAGTAGTAGTAGTCGATGAAGTAGTAGTAGTAGTAGATGAAGTAGTAGTAGTAGTCGATGAAGTAGTAGTAGTAGTAGTCGATGAAGTAGTAGTAGTAGTAGTAGTAGTCGATGAAGAAGAAGTAGTAGTAGTCGATGAAGAAGAAGTAGTAGTAGTCGATGAAGAAGAAGTAGTAGTAGTCGATGAAGAAGAAGTAGTAGTAGTCGATGAAGAAGAAGTAGTAGTAGTCGATGAAGAAGAAGTAGTAGTAGTTGATGAAGAAGCGAACTAGTATATTTTTCTGGTGAAATTAATACAAAATAATCCCAAGGTGGCACTGTACATCAAGCTGACTTCTACACTGTATATATACACAGTATTTTAATTTGTCATTAGGTCTGGAACTAATGATATCATTTTGACTGATGAAGTAGATAATTTTACAATTTAAATTTTATATTTGCCTGTTTTCTCTTTTTGTTCCCCCACCTCCTGAAGAGACTTTTTGAAATGTTATTCATCGCAGAACCATGATTTCTATGCTAACAATTTCTTCTATGACACTTATCACTTGTGGAATTCTTCCAGCATCTTTCCCAGTCAAATTTTATCTTCAAAAACTTAAATGCAATGTTATTATAATTATTATTATGCAATGTTGACTTTTTTTTTTTTTTATTGTTGTTTTTCCTTTCTCCTTCAAAAATATGAGGAAAAAAAACACTAACATCTTAGTGACTATATTCCCTTGTTTGGGGTGAAACAACAAACAAACAACAAAAAGAAATGACAAACAACAACGAAACAACTACAACAAACCACTTTCTAGCTATTTTGCTGACATGGGTATAATTAAAATATTTGTTAAATTCAATATTTTTTGTCAGATATTGACAGCATAATTTTATTTATAATGTCCGCCTTTATTCCTCAGGCCTTTTTTCACGTCGGTCTATTTTTGGTAACAGATCTAGAATCTGAAACCACTACCTCAATCACAAAAGGTGCAGTATCAATTGAAAGCTGTGTATGGGCAAAGAGTCCCCTGCCCCGTCTGGGAGAGGGTTAAATTGATTATTGTTTTTTTTTTATATTATGTAAATAGTTTTTCATTATTATGTTAGTGCCACACGTTGAAACAGTCAATAGAAATTGTCCTTCAGGCATAACGTCAAAAAGTCTCCTCACAAGTCAAACATTTTTGAGAATCCTTACAAAATAAATGATTGCAGTTTTCTGGATGTCTACAGTATTGGTCTTGATTCCAGTTCTCCCAAAGTGATTTTTGATTTTTCTTGGGTGTACCTCTTGGGACCACGTTCTTCTCTTCAAGTCTAGAAGTAGTAGGATGATGGTCATGCCCATGCTGGCATACAATAGGACATCTGCCCTTCAAGATACTAGAACCAATGTTGGTGGGTTGGGGGATATCAGTCATGCTATTATTTTCAGCATTTTCATTGGATATTTGGATATTTCCTTCGTAGTATGAAGGTCGGAGAACTTAATAAAAGCACTAGTGGTAGTGCAAGCTTAAGACAATATCTCTAGGAAGGCCACTTGTAAAGTCTAAAGATCACCTCTTGCTCATGAGACACTTATACCTCATAAGATGTCAACAACTTGGTATTTCTACAGGGAGATAATTATTATTAAGAACATTGTTTAGTGGTATATAAATAAAAAAAAAGCAACCAAATATAAGCAGTTATAGTAAACATTGATCGATGGATTTGTTTTCTCTGCAGGTTATTTAAAGGCAAAAAGTATTTTTAGAGTGCAAGAACTTTTGTGGAGGGGTGAAGATAATGTATTAATGATACAAGTCTAATTAACTCATAGCTTGGGAAAAGAGGTGGACTCATACCTTTCCCAAGCTTATTTCATTATAACGACCCCAATGGGAATTGGAACTTGGTCCTCTGATTAACAATTCTGAGCCATTGTCTAATATACCACTTGCAAGATTACAGCACTTGGTATTCACAAGAGGCTATCCATCGAGGTACCGACCAGGGTTCAACATTGCTTAACCAGCTATGGATAAATAGCAGGACAGACTGCGTTCTATAGCCTTGGTTGGCAACTGGTCTAGGAGAAGGAAAACTGAATTCAAAACTGTACGTAGCTCTTGTGAAGCACATACTCTGCAGCTAAGGAAAAGATTGTTCATATTGATTTGATGATCCTGACTTTGGTCAATTGCTTCTTTTTCCTTATATGTAAGAAAAGGTTTTTTTTTAAACTGTTAAATCATAAATAAGTAAACAAATAAAGATTGTTCATAGTCAAATATATAAACAAATTTGCAAATATAATGTATTTTAAATTCCATAATAAATATTGTTTTAAGTTACATTAAACTATGTGCAATTCATGCTTATTAATGATACATATACAAGTGATGAACATAATATATAACAATATAAAACTAAATAAACTAGGCTAAATAAATAATGTGATAGACATAATAAAAACTAGTCCATAATAAATAACATATAAACAATAATTGAATAAATAATCATTTTCCATACTTACTTTCAGTTTCTTGGAGCAATAAAAAAAGCAAAAAATATATGTTTACTTTGATAGTCAATATTATTACTACCACTACTACATTACTACTACTACAATATTTATTACTACTATATTATTACTACTACTACTACAATATTACTACTATATTATTATTACTACTACAATATTACTACTATATTATTACTACTACTATAATATTACTATATTATTACTACTACTACAATATTACTACTATATTATTACTACTACTACAATATTACTACTATATTATTACTACTACTACAATATTACTACTATATTATTACTACTACTACAATATTACTATATATTATTACTACTACTACAATATTACTACTATATTATTAATATTACTACTATATTATTACTACTACTACAATATTACTATTATATTATTATTACTACAATATTACTACTATATTATTACTACTACAATATTTACATTATATTACTATATACTACTACATTATATTATTACTACTACAATATTACTACTACATTATATTACTACAATATTTATTACTACTATATTATTATTATTACTTATTTATTACTATTATTATTACTATTATTATTACTACTATAATAAATATTACTACTACTATTACTACAATATTTAATACTACTATAATAAATATTACTACAATATTTATTACTACTATAATAAATATTACTACTATTATTACAAGATTTTTATTACTATTAGTAGTATTACTACTAGTAGTTTTATTTCCTGCTTTTTGCTTTTGGAAGAGGATTAAATATTCCTTTGAAATATATTTTGTAAATTAGTTTAATAGCAGTTTTGCTGATTGGGCCAAGTACCAATCAAAGTGAAACCTTTATTGGTAACCTGTGAATGGTGCAATCCTCTCAGTTGATGATTCATGAATGGTATGCTTCTTTTGTTATACTTAAGGCAAAACATGGACAAATTCTCATTCCTCCCAATTTTCAATCTTCTTATTCATTTTCACTCCCTGTAGCCCCCAGTGTCTTAATGGCATTATTGCTTTGCTTGGGGTGAATTGATAAAAAAAACAAAAATAAAATAAAAAATACATCAATTGTGGGTAATAGGAATTTCTGACAATGCAAATTGTGGAAATTCCCATCAGTAACTTTATATACTCGTGTATAAGCAGACTTCAGATATAATGCACTTTTAAATTTTTTTAACCTTCCTAGGAAAAAAAATACCTTTGTATAGTTCAAATGTTCAATGAAAAAATACATGATTTTTAACTTTCAAAAAAATTATTTGTGTAAAATGAAGCAGATATCTCTGCTGTGCATGCATATATAAAATATAAAGAATTTTTTTTAAATCTGATATTTTTATTACTTCAAACATTATTAGCAGATACTCCTATTTGAAATAGATGCCTCATTTTTATTTTAAACACTGTATTACATCTACTGGCTTGTGTATTTGAAACATCTTAAAAAGAAAATGTGCACTCCAGTACGGATCAAATCTGCACCTCCCTTTGTCAGTGAAATCAGAGTTTGATTCAGCATGCCTTATCACACAGCTATAAAGAGTGTCATAGTCAAGCAAGGCTATTGAAAGGGAAAAATAGAAACCTGCTGAACTGAGGCCCTTTGTAGCTGAATGGTAAAGCACTCTGGTTCAAACTGGTTTCTCTTATTAGGAGACAAGGATGCAAGTTTGATCCCTGCCAAAGAGCACATTTTATTTTATTTAAATACACAGGTCAATAGACATAATAAATGCTGTTTAAAGTAAAAATAAAAAGCAGGAAATTTATTTCAAATATATGTATCCATGAATAATAACATTTTTCTTTGTGCGTGTGTGTATATATATATATATATATATATATATATATACACACACACAAAGAAAAATGTTATTATTCATGGATATATATATATATATATATATATATATATATACACACACGGAAAATTTAATTCCAGTCAAGCACTCTTGAGAGAAAGAGTCAATTTGTAAACAATGACTACTACTGCAAAGCTCATCCACGAATTGAGCCCTCTCAGTTATTGACGTGTTCATTCAAAGAATAAGTACATAAAAATCTGCCTTCTCTCTACCAGGTGCTGATAGGTCAGGGGTAAAATATCCAACTGATGCCAAATCAGTCGGGTTTTGATCCCAGCTTGAGGCAATCAAATGTCTAGCCACACTGATGAGCTGTGATACAGCTAAACTGTCTGTGGATGATTATATATATATATATATATATATATATAGTGCACACTGAATACTGGTGTTAATAAAATAATTCTCAATGTAATATAACAGATATTAAGTATATATTAATATATTATACACGGATTACTGGTTTTTATTTAAAATATAAAATAACAGACTATTCAGCACCATGTTGTTTGTGCATGAAACCAAGTCATGCTACTGGTGAGGAATAACATATATATATATATATATATGTACAAGTGTTTTCTTTTTTGGACAGAAGGTGTATAAAATCTGTCCAGGAGTTCTGCATATCCGAGCGCTTTTGTCCATTCTTTTACCCGTTATCAAGGGCAATTTGTTTTTTTTTTTTTGTTTTAACTAAATATGTGAATTTATCATGTATGTGTCTAAAGTTATAGGAATGTTTTATTTCCAAACATGGTCTGCACATTATGGCTATGTTCATAGCTAATCTTATTGAATGTTGGCTTTTCTTTTTTTATTTATTTATTTTTTTATACTTGTATTTTTTACTAGTATGTTTCAGATGTAGTGTGGAAAGTTTTTGTGAGTTTAAATGTGTCCTAATCGTTGGGGTAGGTGGTAATGCAAATCATCTAGATAGGCATGTAGATGTGTGACCAATGTAATTTTTTATGAGTTTGGTTAGATCAGTAACCCAGTTCCTTCAGGGGCATTTGAATTCATAAATAATGTTGCAGTGTTGATTTTGCAGGTGTGTTATGCTTGAGAAGGTCAGATGTTTTAAATTTGCAATAGATAATTTAATTTTCCTGTTCAGGTTGACTAGGATTGTGTATTTCTTGACATTTCTAAGAGAAAATTCATCTTGCTTATAGTTAACATGTATTCGGCTTTTGTAGAACTTAACTGTATTCCCAATCAAACCAAACTCAAAGAATTATGTTTTCGTGGCAATTGTTCTGATGAGCTTTCCTCCTTGGATGACAATGTGCTTAAATGATGAGCAGCATACACTAAAAGCAGGTTATGACAAATTCTTCTGTGAGGGAGGAGCAACAACCCCCACCCCCTAAAAAACCACCTTTGTTAGCTAGAGTTATGAATTTAAATTTTCCAGCTTTATTTACACTATTTACATTGTTTAAACTTGTACACTCTGGCCTTCTTCAGTGGATTCCTCAAGGACACATGGCCCAGTAGATAAAAACGTTGGCCGAAATAATCCAGTGACTTGACCCAAAGAGTTCTGAGTTCAATACCTGGTTACAGCAGAAGTGGACAAAAACTTGGAGAGTTTAGTTAAAGGGAGATAATTGATACAGAGATATCCAAAAGAGGCATGGCATGTAGAACTAGAACAATCTACCCCTTTGGATGAAATAGAGGGTTCAGTTTGAAATTCCAATCCCCTGAAGAAGGCTGGGGCATACAACAGCCGAAATGTTGTGACTATGGCAATAAAGATGTGGACAACAGTCCAAACAATGTAAATAGTGTAAATAATTTCAATACATCATCTCAGAGATATAGACAAATTTTCAAGTTTTATTAGGTATTTTTAAATTCATTATATATTTGTTTACATGTTTTTTGGCATTGATTTTCTATATATGCTTTTTAGTTTGGTTTGTTTAACGGCATATCAACTCCTTATGTGTCATTTAATGCCAAAATTCAATTTTCTTGGAGCTTTGGTAATTTTTATTGCTGGTACTCTTACTACAAAAATGGATTTTTATATATTCATAATATTTTTACCTCAGTTTGTGAGTTCACTATTTACCCATGGCTGGGACCCTTTTATATATATATATATATATATATAAAATACAAGACTTCCCCACCCCCCCAGAAACAATACTGGATTTAGAAACTTATGAATATTAGAATTTTTTTTTTTTTCTTTTTTTGGATCATATAATATCAGATTTTTTTTTTTTTTTTTTTAAAAAACCAAAAAAAAAACTTATACTAGATTTTATTTCCAGAAACATACTAATTTTTAAAAAAATTTTTTTTTTTTTTTTTTTTTTAGAAACCACTCTTGAAGACTCACATCTCTCCAACAGTTTTATTCAACAAAAACAGGTTGGGTGTATCTATCATTGTCCCAGTCTCTTTGACTGAACGTTGTTGTAGCATGTGTCATTATCTAAAAGATCAGATACACATGGTGCACAGGTATGAGTGTTACTATGTCACAAGATACTCCCCAAAATTGTTTTTCATGCTATGAGTGACGTTAGCTTTCTTTGGATATATTTTGCTTTTAATGATTTAAAAAGCAAAATTTTTTCACATGCAACAATAGAATTGTATAGATACCTTTTTTTTTTTTTTTTTTAAATATAAACTCATTAATAGACTTAGTTAAAAAAAAAAAAAAAAAAAAAATTGTTTATAGTTACTTTGTTCAAACTTTTTCCAATAAAAATTAGATGATTAAAATGGAAAGAACAGACGATAAAAAGAAAAAAAATTAACAGACTTAATTTAACTTTTATGATTGATATGTTACAGTGGGTGTTAATTGGCTGAAGTAGTTGAGATCAGATTGCTAACAAATTATTTCTTTTAGGTTATTTTTAGCTTTCTGTCGATATTTTTGTTTTTAATGTTGTTACAAGCAGAATTATTTCTTATGTGCAGCAATAAACTTAATTGTAAAGATCCTAAATTAATTAAGCAGAAAATATGACCAATGCAATTGCAAAATTACATATTACAATGTGCATAAACTAATGTAGTATAAACATTTAGTACATTGAGAATTTAAAGCAGAAAAACATGGCCTTTTTACCAAGATTGATTAATACAGTTTTATTGGCTTGAAAATTTCCTAAATAAACTTGCAATTTCCTTTATAATACTAAAGAAATCCTTTAAGAATTCAATCTATCGTCCAGTTCACACTCTTTGGTCTTTTGGTCATTCATCCTTTGTTTTCGGTTTAGGATTAGGTTTCTGGTTCCTTCTAAAGTCTGTTTCAGCTCTATACTCCTAACACTTGTTCTTTCCTATGCTAATATCAGTCCACACAGTAACCCTCTACCTTGAGTGGCTTCTGGGCATTTTATTGGGTGAATATTAGTTAAAAAAAAAAAATACCCCCAAAAATTCAGAAGTGGCTATAGTCACATTGTGCTGAGTTAAGTAGTGTTCGGCTCTGTCAGTACTGTAAAACAACCTCTTCTAATTAGAAATATGTTTAACCTTTAAATAACCCACAAAGGGTTGGTAAACTTAAAAAAAAAAAAAAAAAAAAAAAATTAATCATTCCATGTTTATATTTAGAAATGTGTTAATATTTTAATTTCTATGCTAACACACTTCTCACTTTATGACAAGTTTCCTGGTCTGAACATAAACACATCTAGTAATGATAATTCCTCATGTCAAAACTTCTAAAATAAAGAATAATCTGCAATGTTATAAGTCTTAGTATGGCATCTTGGCTTCAGTCACTTTCCCACTGCACTAATATATCATCTCCCTGCCTTTTCTATAAATATTTTCTTGCTAATTGTTCTGATGAGCTTTCCTCTTTGGTACTAAAGTTTTATGAATTTAAACAGTACTAAATTGGCAACAAGATCATCATTTTCCAGTTGAAATAACTAGATGTAACAATAAGTCCTATGATAAATTTCTTCTATCACACTTCTCACTTGTTGAACTCTTCAGGCTTTTTGCTTCCCAGTCAAATTTGATGTTCAAAAATTTAAATGCAATGTCAATTGACGTCTTCTGTCTCTTTGAATACTGCTCATTTATTGTTCTCTCTCCTTAATAAGGTGCACTCTTTTTTCTTATTCTTTCACACTCAGTAACTCTTTGTGTCTTAGTGACTTTATCACCTTCCTTGGGGTGAAATGATTAAAAAAATAAATAAAAATATAAAAATATCTTAATTCATCAAAATTAACAGCATTTTTCTCAAAAATCCCCAAAACTAAAAATATTCCATCATTATATTTTGCCAAAGGAACAAAAGAATAATTTTTGGTTTTTGCAAAGAAATATTATATTTCCTGCTACGCAGCATGGATGTATTCTCATATAAGGTTGTGTACACATATGAACAGGCAAAGACCTGAAGAAAAATAAAATGGGAAGGGTTGGAGAAGTATAAAGAGACACAAAATTAAGACCCGAATAGAACTAAGCAGGCAGGAGAGAGGTGCAAGTTTACAAAAATACCTTGCACTGATATCTTAGGCCCTTTCAAACAAACTTACACATATGAAATCCTTTTAAATACTTTTCAGAAGTAGCTAATTTGATACCGTTTTATGCTTGTCTCCTCAACAGATTTAGTCTACGGATTTGTGACCTCAAAGATTGGGAATTAGTGAAAATTATACTTATAATAGTCCTACATATTGGAAACATTAATCATCTAATTCCATTTAAAAAAAAAAAAAAAAAAAATCATATTTCTATTCCAGGTTAAACTCATTTCAAAATTATACTACCCTATCATGAGGCCCGTAACTCAGAATCGTAGGAACACAACATATACTGCAGTGTCAGTAAAAGTAATGTGTCTTAGGCAAGATAGCTTGACAGAGCCCAAACCTATCTAGGCTGGTTTGAAGTCAGTTTTCCTTCTAAACCGGATGCCACCCAAGGTTATAGAACCCAATCTCTGCTGCTATTTACCCATAACTGCGGGAAGGAAAGATGGATTCATACCTTAAAGGTATTAGCACATAAGTGAATATAATGAACTTGACTTGAATTCAAACTTGGTTCTCCGATTCCTCAATCAGAGCAAGGGCCTACTCTATGACACACATTGGCATTTTTTTTTTTTTTAAAAAAAAAAAAAAAAAGTGAAATTTAAATAGGGTTACTCGGCTATGAAAGTAACAATTTTTAAATAGTGTCTTTCCATTAAATGTTATTAGTAAGGGTAACCTTTTAGGAGTTATGCTGCTTCAAGGCAAATCCAAAACAACTGGAATATAAATAACCCAGTGTTGAAGACAAAAAAAAAAAATCAGAACTTGGCAGCCTAGTTCTACTGACAAGCATACTTATGACAGAATATCACAACACGAAATGCATAGTATGTTCTAAGACTGTCACAAGCAAAGAATTCCTGTGTTCTAAAAATATCTCTCTTCAAGGCTGGCAGACATTCTCTGACATTTCGTGGTTAATTACCAAATATCATAACTGGTGAGGTTCAAAAGTGGGACTTTTCTGTATGCTAGATTTTAATCTCAAAGCAATTCATGCCTTCTCAAGAGGTGAAACTGCAAGGAGATAAAAAATATACAAAAAAGAAAAAAAAAAAAAAGACAAAATTCAAGACATGCACAGGCATATATGTATAGAGACCTCCAGCTTGTCTATTAAATAAACTACATATGCCAGCCTGTAACATTAGATCTTGGTTTTAAAAATGTATCCGGAAAGAAAATGTTATGTCCATTTCTTCATATAAATTAAAAATTAATTTGAAGTGACATTTCCTAACTTAATTTCTGAGTGTCACTATTGTATCCACCGAATAGATGGCACCGTAAATATTTGAAAATGCATAATCAATTTTGACATGCAATTGGATCACACATTCCTTATACCAGTAGACAAGACAGTGGCTTTTTGAAGAAGGAAAAAAAAAAAAGGTGAGGAAAGAGAGAGGAGAGAGTGAGAGGAGAGGGACACAAAGAGGGGAGAGAGTGAGAGGAGAGGGACACAAAGAGGGGAGAGAGTGAGAGGAGAGGGACACAAAGAGGGGGGGGAGAAAGAGAGAGAGAGAGGGGGAAAGAGAGAGGGGGGAAAAGAGAGAGAGGGGGAAAGAGAGAGAGGGGGGAAAGAGAGAGGGGGAAAGAGAGAGAGGGGGAAAGAGAGAGAGGGGAAAGAGAGAGAGGGGAAAGAGAGAGAGGGGAAAGAGAGAGAGAGGGGGAAAGAGAGAGAGGGGGGAGAGAGGGGGGAAAGAGAGAGGGGAAAAGAGAGAGGGGGGAGAGAGGGACACAAAGAGGGGAGAGAGAGAGGGACACAAAGAGGGGAGAGAGAGAGAGGGACACAAAGAGGGGAGAGAGAGAGAGAGGGACACAAAGAGAGGAGAGAGAGAGAGAGGGACACAAAGAGGGGAGAGAGAGAGAGGGATAAATAGAAGCAGAGATGGAAGAGAGAGATGAAAAGAACAATATAAAAAAAGTGAGCGATAACAAAAAAAAAAAAAAAAACAATGAAAAAAAGATATGAAAAAAAATGTTGATAATTTTATCAAATTGTCCATGCTATTTCAGCTTTAAGCATTGTATACATTCAGACAAAAGATTAATTTACAATACAAAACCATCAAATCATTTTTTTTAAATCTAATTATACAGAATTTTATTGAGTACCATAATTTAATTGGGAATTTCTGATTTCAAGTATTTATTACGTAGAGTTTCACGAATCTTAAAATTGATCAACAACCGTTTCTTTACACTTCTTTTTATTGTTTAATGCTAGTTTTTCTTTCAAATTTACATTCTTGCATTAAACAAAAAAATGCTATCCCCCAAGTCATGAAAATACTTTCTTTTAAGGAACAACAGAAAGTGTTTGAGTGGATTTTTAGGGGGGTGTAAAAAAAGGCACAGGTTCAAACCTACCCTCTTGACATCATCCCTAGAGTTCAGCCATCCATTCAAACAGGCTTATCAGGTAATTTGGCCTGTAGCCTCCCCCAGTCACTTAATATTTGAATAAAATAATAAATATACATTCCCCCACAACTCACCTGTAGCATAGCTATTGTTTTTTTTTTTTCCTCTCTCCATATGAATATTGCATTTAGCATGGTGATATGTAAATATATATTTTTGTATTTTTCGGCAATCAGTTTTATTTAATCACCTTCAAAATACTCCTTGAGAGTTCGCACATCTCCCTGCAGTTCTACCATTGCAGGTAACACTTCCGAAATGCTATGGAACTCCATTCTCGCTTTTCTCATAATGGTTTTCAGATTGAGGAAAAGCCAGAAGTCACATAGTACCAAAGTCAATGTAGGGAGCCTGTTAAACAATTGGTGTGGCGTGTCCTCAATCAGTAAAGCTTGTATTATGTGGGTAGAGTTTTTTTATTTTTTTTTAAGCATTACGCCCCGAGCAAGGCGTGAAGCCACTAGGACATAGGGGGTTGCAGAAGATTTGGAGCGAGAGCAGATAGGAGTGATAGAAGAAAGGATGAGGAGAGGGATAGTGGATAGATCAAGGTAACTAGAGATGTCGATTGACATTACATTTGAATAGTTGGAGATTATAGCTATCAGGGAAACAGTAATTGGGAAGGGTGTTCCACAGGCGAGAGGTGCAAGGTATGAAGCTATTGGAGTAGAAGAGACGGCTACATTTAAAAGTTTCTACAGTGTAAGGGTGGGAGCAGAATGCCAGCCTCGTAGGGCGCTTGAATTCATGGAGTCTGGGAACCAGTGAAAGCAGCTTATCAGAGCAATTACCATGAAAGTATTTGTAGAAAAGACAGAGAGAGGTGATGGCACGTCTGTGAGAGAGTGACTGTAGACGAGACACCAGATCAGGGCCAATTATATTACATATCCATCTCTGGATCTCGTCAATAACTCCGAGGTAAACAGAAGGTGCCCCAGACCATATATGGCAACAATACTCCATGCAAGGGCGAATGGTTGATTTGTATATTTGAAGTATCGATTCCGGGGAGAAAAATTTGAGTGGAAAAATATTATTGACACTCTCTGTATGCACAAATCCTCCATTGAAATGGAAACCATGGATCCTGTGCTTATTCCCACTTATTGAGCACTTCTTTTTTGGATTGTTGCATAACGGTCATCCATGGTTATTTAGCAAACTATCACTATCAGCTTATTATTTTGCCTTGTGGATGACCTGCATGAAACCTTCCACTATGGTGTGGCCATAGTTGAAGTGGTCGTTCCACTCCTTGCTCAGAGTTTTGCCCATGGCATCATCACCAAAGTCATGAGGAATTTTCTGGATGATTTGAGCTTGGGTATCACAAAGCTTTTGGCAAAACTTGATGCAGTATTTCTGCTTGATGCATTGAGTTATTTTCCGTGAAAAATAAAAATCAGATGAGTGGACAATACATGTAGGAACTCTGAGCATAACAGCCAGGAACTGATGTAGCTCTTGGCCCTTATAGAGGGGGAAAATTATTGTTAAAAAAAAAAAAAAAAAAAAAAAAAAACAAACAAACAAACAGCAAAAAAAACAACAACAACAACAAAGCTGGTGGGGTAGAAGAGAGATTCATACCTTTCCCATTATATATATAAAAATGGAATGCATCTTTGTTGTGAGTACTTGTTTGTGTGTATGTAACTATATATATATATATATATATATATATATATATATATATATATATATATATATATATATTTTCTTTTATATATGCTCTTACCGCTAGAGGTCATCGTCAGTAATGTTCTGAATTGGGTCATTGGGCAGTTTCTGGTCTTTCAAACATCATACTTCCCCAACCAAGTCAACCCTATCAAAGCTGATTAATCTCTGATGCTCCCCTCCCATCTGCAGACACTGTCACACCTTTGATTGGAAGTTGACCATCAGGCCACTATCCATACATCAAAGAAACAAAATATGGATAAAGTGTAAATACAGAAATCTACAAATCAAGAAATATATATATATATATATATATATATATATATATATATATATATATATATATATATATATATATATATATGTGTGTGTGTGTGTGTGTGTGTGTGTGTATAACATCTTTATAATAAATATCTATTGTTCTACTATTGGCATTGAGCCCTCTTTTAAATTAATTCTATGAACGTTTGAATTTATATTCTTTTCATTCTCGTTACATTTGAGTATATTCAAGTAGATTAAACCAGGTATTTTTTAATTTATTTCTTTAATTTTTTTTAAATAGATACCCAAATATGGTCAGTTTTTATTTATTAAACAATATATTTTATTCATTTACATCTACAAGCCTCAATATTGGAGAAATCTTGTTAACAAAAAAAAAATAAAGAAAAAAAAGAATACATATTATTTTTTTTCACTACACAGTTCTAACCATGTTTCAAAAATGGAAGCTAATGGTTAGAACTGTGTAGCGAAAAAAACATTTTAAATCAATTAATTTATAATATTAATGCTCTGTAAATTTACATTGAACACTATTTTGTAAAAATAAAAATATCTATAAGAACACAGGATTATATCTTACTGTTCTTTCTTTTTATTTATATATATATATAATTTAAACAAATAAATATATATATATATATATATATATATATATATATATATGTGTGTGAACAATAGTCCCTTATGAAAAAATTTTTATGCTAGATTTTTTTGTGCACCATCTTTCAAGCATGAAAGAAAATTTTGTTATCTTCCTTGTGCAATCCTTTTTATAATTCATACAATCACTAATTTTTAACCCTATCCTAGGCAGCAGGGACACTTTTTTTTTTTTTTTTTTTATTTGCTTGCACACAACCTTCAATTGCTACCGCTTCTTTTGCAGTTGACGTATTGATTCAACACTCCAGAAATGTTACTAAAAATAGATTGTTGTGGAAAATTTTTTTTGTTGTGTAAATCTAAGATGCAATTGAGTAAATAGTGAAAACACCTTAATTTTTCCAAATGCAACATTCTTGTAGTTTTAAAACAATTGCATATCTTACTTTAACGTTCCAATACAAGTACTTTATGACTTATGTATGCAAATATTTTGATGTACATTCAGCATGAACTCATTGCATTGTAAATGAAGTGATTGCATTGAAGTATTTGGTTTATTTTTCAAACTAATGCTTGATGATGTCACAAGTTGCAGACCCCAATGGAAAGGAAAATGAGTGATAGAAGGGGTAAAAGAATGATTAAAAAAAAAAAAAAAAATTAAGCCATTATTTGGAGCTCTATTTAAAACTGTAAAACAAAAAACAAAAACAACAAAAAAAAACAAACCCCCCACCAAAAAAAAAAAAAAAAAGCAAACAAAAAATCAAAAAACCAAAAAAACAAACAAAAAAAATCAAAAAACAAAAAAAAAACAAACAAAAAAATCAAAAAAAAAAAAAAAAAACAAACTAAAAAACCCCAAAAAACAAACAAACCCCACAACCACCTCCCACCCAAAAAACAAACAAAAAAAATACCAAGACAATTTAAGCCATTATTTGGAGCTCTATGGCATTTTAAAACTGTAAAAAAAATGGACACCTGTCCTGCCTTTCACACTTCAAAATAACAAGACTGGAATAGCGTCAAATGGAGCCAGAACTCTATAAATATATTTACATATCTTTCAAGGTATTCTACATGCACTTTTAATCATAAAAAAAAAAAAAAAAACAGGACAAACAGGAGATTTAGAAGTTTGCACCAGAAGATTCTACTGCAATGGCTTAATTACATGTAACCATTGAGGAATAACATGCATGATAATTTTTGGAGGAGTCTTGGGTGGAGGGATTAAAAGCCTTATGGATTTTTCAGCACCTTTCATATGGTGCTTGCTTGAATTGGGTCATGAGGTCACATGGAAGCAGTACCATGACTTAGAAATAGTCCTGCTGTATAACTACTAATACTACTATATACATTTTTATTTAAAATCATTTCAAACCAAGTAATGCAGGAATGCCAATAGTATGCAGAAAGTTACACGGAGTGAAAGTGAGAGAAAAGATGGAGGATATAGGAAAGGACAAAAGATGAAGGAGATGCAAGAAGATATAAGATGGCAATTGACATTGCATTTAATTTATAGAAGATTGTAGCTATCAGGGAAGCAAGTAAACAAAAGATAGTGAGAAAATAAACTTGTAGAAGTGATGGTTACATTTAGCTATTTCAAAAGTAAAAGGGTGGGACCTAAATGCCAATCTAGCAGCACACTTCAACGTAGTTGGGGCATCAGGGAAGCAAAAAGCTTGTGCCATGAAAATATTTGTAGAAAAGACAGAGGGCACCCATATAGAACAAATTTTATATATATATATTTTTCTTTTGTGAGTGGATAATGTATAAAGAATTTTTGGAGAATAATTATTTTTTCCAGAGACAAGTAACACTAACCCATAGTTTTTTGGTGGGGGGGCTGATAATCATACCATTCATAAGATGTATTTGCACATCAGTGAATTTAATGAAGTTGACTGGAATTCAAACTTAGCTCTGATTTGCCATCTCAGGCCACTATCCATTACACCATCCGCACATCAAAGAAAAGAATAGAATATGGATAAAGTGTAAATGTAGAAATTTAAAGAAATTGACAGTGATTTAAAAAAATTTTTTTAAAATGATATATATATATATATATATATATATATATATATATATATATATATATATATATATATATATATATATATATCTGAATATATAGTTCTTTATCAGAACAATCAGAGTGAGATTTTCAAGCTGCTGTACATTTGTAAGCATCATTAGACTCATCCAGCTCCTTCTGAATCCACAGAACTGTCCTCAGATTGGCACCCAAACACTAAAATGTTTCTATTGGAGCTTCTGGGGCAAATGCTAAGCAGTACAGCATGCTGTTTCCAAAATTTATCGCAGAGTGAATTACATCACGCTGTACTTCTTTCTCACAGATAAGTGCACTCAACTCATCCTAAGTTGACAAAATCATAGACAAACAATGAACATGTGCAAAATTAAAAATATAAAATAGCGACAATTTACCCATTGCACCCTGTATGTTTTAAATGCTGTGTAAATTTCATCTTTCTTTGTGAATTATAAGCTAATTAAATTTGTTTTTTTAAGTATACGGATAAAGTGTAAATACAGAAAATTACAACTCAAGAAATTGATAGCGATTTTAAAAAAAAAAAAAAAAAAAAAAAAAATTTTTAGCTTTAGTTATGGAAACAGTTTTCATACAATGAAAAATAGACCAGACACCAGAAGATTTAATGACTCCTCTCACTATTTCAACTCTGGCTGCTACTCAAACTGGTAACTTGCATTGTCTTTTATTTAAACATTGCATATGAATGTAGTATTATACACAAGAATATATGTGTGCATGTTTAACAGAAAAATGCTTGGCTCTATTTCAATGTGTGTTATTTGAAGAATATAGAATTTCTAATAACTATAAACGCCTAAAAGTTTAAACTTTACAGATTAATAATATGTTTTAAATTCTATGTAAATTTTATCTTTCTTTGTAAAATTAAATTTGTTTTTAAGTTGGTATCCACTCTATAGATTTTGTACCTTAATAATTTTCAATAATAATAAAAAATAAAAAAATAAAAAAAGGGGTTTTATTTTGTCTGAAAACACCACAGTGGCAAATAGAATTTCAGGTAAGATTTTGCTTGACACTGATATAGCCTGTGGAAGGTTGAGGAGGGAGAAAATATCCAACTCATCCACAAAGAAAAATGAAAGGAAGAGACGAAAGCAGGTAAAGTGCATATACAATGCTTTATAATTCAGAAATAGTTGAGGTAATTTTTAGAAAAAATATTTTTCCTTTTTTTTTTTTTTTCTTTGAGCCCCATTTCTTCTTTGAAGACATTTATAGGATGGCAGGAAATAAACTAGACCCACAGAGATTTTGTTAATGACACCTCTTACTACTTCAACACAGGCTGTTACTCAGACTGTTACTCAGACTATCAACTTGATATGTTATCTTCTATTTATATATGGGACATGGATGTAGTATTAAGCAAAGATTTGTGTGAATATATAACAGGAAAATGCTTGGCTCTATTTTCAATGTGTGTTACTTGACAAGTATAAAACTATAAATGTCTAAAAGTTAGAACTTTGCAGATTAATAATTTAATATATGTTTTAAATGCCCTGTAAATTATATCTTTCTCTGTAAGTTAATTTTTGTTTTATGTTGGTATAAACTCAGTATGTACATTTTACCTTATTAATAATTTTCAGTTAAAAAAAAAAAAAAAGAAAAATCTTTTTTTTTTAAAGTCCTATTTCTTCTTTGAAGACAGCTATCATATGGCTAGAATAGACTAAACCCAGGGAGATTTTTTAATGACTCCTCTTACTACTTCAACTCGAACTGTTACTAAGACTAGCCTCTTGATATGTAATCTTATTTATACATGGCATGTGGATGTAGTATTAAAGAATTTGTATAAAAATTTAACAGAAAAAAATGCTTGAATATTTGTGTGTTACTTGAGTTTATGAGGGTGTGGTTAGAACATTTGCTTTTCAACCAGGAAACCTGGACTTGAATCACACTATGGTCACTTTGTCAGGATGGTGATTTTAACCTTGGATAGTCAGAGAACAATAATTAGAGATATTACTGGTCAACATTCATACAAAAACTATCTTGAATAAACAGCAACCGAACATGTTATTTGAAGAGCATAGTGTTTCTAATTACTATAGAGGATTGAAAGTTAAAACTTTGCAGATGAATAAATTTGATATGTTTTAAATGTCTAATTACATCTTTCTCTAGAAATATTAATTTAACTTTTATTTAAGGTTGGTATCCATCGAACAGGTATAGTGTGTCTTAAAAGTTTTCAATAAAAAAGACATTTTTATTTTGTCTGGAACTGATTAATTAATAGAATATGTTTTAATAATGTGTCTGCTATGATTTGAATCTGTCTAATTTGTTCATTTTAGCAAATCTTAATTGATATAGTTTATTTTAGAGATTCTTTTTGCAAATATTACAATAGTCCTACCCACCTGAATGCAGAGCTGTAGATCAATAAAAAGTAAAGATATTTTTAGTTCTTTTTTTTTCTCCCCATACCAACAAACATTCCCATATTTATTAGAAGATAAAAATCTAACAAAGATTAAATAATATTTGAGAAACAAAGTTAAAAGCAATATTAAAAAATTAAAAAAAATAAAATACAGTCTATAGCAGTGGTTCACAACCAATTTTGGGCCAAGCCAAGCCAATCTTTGGTATTTCTAAAATTCTGGTCCCCCCCCCCCCCCAAACCGTAATATTTAATTCTTACATATTCAAAATTTTATAAGGCAGTGTGATTTTAATCTTGGATAGTCAGAGAATAATAATTAGAGATGTTACTGGTCATTGTTCATGCAAAAACTATCTTGGAAAAAACAGCAGCCTAATGTGTTACTTGAAGAGTATAACATTTCAGATAACTATACAAGCTTAAATGTTATAACTTTGCAGATGTATAATTTGATATTTCCTTTAACGGCTGGGAGAATCTTATCTTTCTCCATAAATGGGTTAATTAAATTTTATATCTTTTAATAATGTGTCTGCTATAATTTGAATGTTTCTAATTTGTTCAATTTTTTTTCGCAAATCTGTTTTTCTTCACAAACATTACAATAATCCCACCCACCCGAATTTGAAGTGGTAGATCAATAGAAAGTATTGATATTTTTAGGTTTTTTTCTCTCCCCATACCAGCAAACGTTCTCATATTTATTAGAAGATAAAAATCTAACAAAGATTAAATAGTATTTGAGAAATATAAAGTGACGTTAAAGCAATATCAAAAATTTAAAAATAAAATACAGAGTCTATTACCTCTTGCCACTAGGAAAAACAACAAATACAAAAATACTCAAAATTCAGTCAGCTTTTCTGGTCATGTTACCAACAAAGACCTTTTTTTTCAAAATTTACCTTTTCTTACCAAGTCAATGGCCATTTATTACAATGGGGGATAGACACAGCTCCATAGCTATGTATGCAGCCATTGCAGTAATAACATTAGCATAACAAGCTCTCAACCCAGTTATGCAAAGACAGAGCAGAGGGTTCCCCTTGATAGAATCAATGACCATATACCTGGGACCAAGGTGAGCCTTCAAAGTGGAGGACATTGACTGTCGTTTGACTAAGAGATAGACTTTGCCAGGTTTACTTGCTCATGACATGCTATGCATGTATGACAATGTTTTTCTGCACAAGTCGTGATGATATCCAAGATCAGCTGTATGCATATATACCCAGCTTGCTATATTTGGCTCCCTGGCTGTAATGAAATTCAAAAAGGCTTTTCAAGACACTGGTTGGGAAGTAGCGAACAATATGATTTTTCACTTAATCAGCAAGTCTTCCTTGGCTTTGAGAAGGTGAACTCCTGCTATCTTACTAACTTCCAGCCACAGAGAAAGGATCCCCACATTCACTGCCTGACCATCTCAGTGACTGCTGACTTAAATCACTACATGACCACTTCACTCAACACTCATTATATGAATACTTGCTGGAGGACCCACCACTCCTATCTGTCCACTTGTGTTCTAGAAAAGGGGACCATCTATTCAGCTTTATAGAGTTGGGTCAGTTTTTCAAAAGGACTCTACTTTTATGATTATCTAAAAATCACTAACAAAATTTTATGGTTGCCAATTCAAAGGCAGGCTGGAGACAAGATTCCTGAAAAATCCTGGTCATTAAATTAACTTAAAATAAAAAAAAACAGCCACTGGGAGAGAGTGCAGAATCTTGTGCAATCAACTGCTTGAATGATGACTCGTGAATACATGCTAATACAAACATCGATTCCATTTGAACAGTTCTGTCTGCCCAATATCGCTCACAAGGCTTGGGTCAATGTAGGGTATTTTTTTTTTTTTTTTTAGACAATTTCCCCGACAAAAAAAATCATGGTCATAACATTTATAGGAATAGATATAATAAAATATAGTTTTAAGTTATGTTATATTTATGGGTAAAAGTGCTCAATATCAAATTGAGCATATGTAGATATAAAAGAACACCAGGAAGCAACTGTGTTTCAAGCCTGAACATAATCTTTATGGCCTGAAGATTGTGTTCAAGCATGAAACAGCACCACTGCTTGGTGTTGACCCCCAGTATCTTGTGTGTGTGTGTATATATATATATATATATATATTACACACACACAAAAAAATTCTCAAGAGGATAGAATCCAGGTAGAACTCCCAGGCCAGAGTAAGAATATAATATAAAAGGCTCAAACATTAATAGTCTATGGTTATAATTTATTACATTGGAATCGTAATCATGATCCAATTCATCAGACATACAAATGAATTGGATCGTTATTACAATTCCGCTGTAATAAATTATAACCATGGAATATTAGTGTTTGAGCCTTTTATATATATATATATATATATATATATATATATATATATTACTCCATCTGAAAAAATATATATCTGTAAAAGAACAAAATGACTTTTTCAAGAGGAAGAAACTATTTTTAGCCCATGTGTTTCATTCTGAGGGACTTTATCAAGGAAATGTAGGATTTATTTTGTTGTATGTGTTTATATACAAAAGTGAGGATGTTTTTTTTATCAAGGCTTTAAATTTGAGAACATTCATCAAGTGGATGAAAGGTCAGTCAAAACATGTGGAGGACACAAAGTGTCATAATTCAAAGTTTTTTAAAAAGTAAGCAAATGTGGAATGTACATATGTGCTGTACATCTTCAAAAAACATGAGGTAAGTTATATATTTCTTAAATATTACTTATTTTTGACAGTTTGTGTAAAGTAGCAAATATTAGACTTCCAGAACATAAACATTATAATGTAAGTTAAGAGGTTATACTTACTTTTATGAAAGTATGAGAAAAAAAAAAAAATTTTAGAAAATAAAAAAAATAAATAAATAAAGATGATGTTAGGAAATTGATAAAAGAATTCCTAGTTAAATGCTACCACAAACAATTTTTCACGTCTTATTACAAAAATGGTAAGATGTAGAAATTAACAGCAGGAGACATTGAAGAGAAAGAAAATGTTTAAATTGAAATTTTATCATCTTAGGAAAAAAAAATAAAAATAAAATAATGTGGGGGGGATTGGGGGGGGTGCCAAGAGACAAGATATGAGGAATAATTTTATTTTTAATGCTCACTGCATCCTGTGTAATCAACGGTTTCCATAAAAAGTGCATTGATGGATTCATTTTTTTTAATGGCTTATCCTTTGTTTCATTTAAAATCTGAAATGTATTTTGGATTGTTCCCAGGCGGTTCTCCCCCTACCATCTAAGTACTGACCAGGCTTGACATTGCTCAATTTTGGTGATCGAACGAGAGGTGGTGTTTTCTGCCCAATTTGACTGCAGGCCACAAATGGAATGCTAGGAAGAAAATCCCAGTTGAGAAAGCATTTAAGAGGATCACTTTTTTTTTTTTTTTTTTTTTTTGCTTCATTTATTTTAAATGAAGGGTACATTAGGGATAATTGGCAATTTAACCATTCGATAGAAAAAAAAATAGAAAGGAATTTAATTTGTTTTGTTACATGCTAACATGTTTTTGTTGTATTACATTTTGGAGATACGGCATTTTACGTTTAGAGCATCTTGTTGCTACTACAATGATCAATTGCTTCTCACAGCTCGATGCCTTGACAGTTATAGAGACTTTTGCAAGATCTTTAGGAATGAGAGAAAAGAGAAATAAAGGATAACCATTTTTTTTTTTCCTTTTTTCATTTGAAGAGGAATGCGTTCTTATTGAATTATTTGATAAAATTAAATCTGCGTAGATTGACCTTATTTGTTTATAATTACACAACATGATGCATTTGTTTAAAAACAATCAAAATTTTGATTAATAACACAAGCTATCTGGATAAGGTAAGGTCGTGACATACAAAGGATTTTTAGCTTAAATTATTGAGAGAAAAAAAAAAAAAAATTAACCTAAATTACTCAGAAAAAAATAAAAAAATTAAAGAATTAAAATTATTAAATTTGAAGATTTAATTAAAAAAAAAAAAAAAAAAAAAAATAAAATAAATAGATAAATAAACTGGATCAGAGATGAAATTCCTTTAGCACACTGTAGGTGACTATTTTTGCCAAGCAAAATGTTAGTCTTGCCAATGCAAGTTGAATTTGATCTTGACTGAAATTGAGAGCCAGGCTACTGCAATTTCAAATATATAGAACTAATACACAAAACATTATTTTAAGGGGGATTCCATATACTGTAAAAGAAGTAATTTTATATATAATGCAAAATAGCACATTCTCTTCCTAGACTATGCTCGATGCATATACAACACAAATATAAAGAGATGGGCACTGATCACTTAAGCATTCCATACCATATCTTACTAGAACCAGTGTTTCAACTTATGTTGAAACACTGGTTCTAGTAAGATCAGCAAAGTTAAGCAATGTTGAGACTGGTCAGTATCTAGATGGGTGACCACTTGGGAATACCAGGTGCTGTAAGCAGGGATGTGCAGGTGATATAATGAATAATGGCTTGGAATTGAAAATTGGAGTCAAGTTCCAATCCTGTTAGGTTTGTTATATTCACTTATGTGCAAATACCCTTGAGAAAGGTATGTATCAATTACTTCTGCACCAGGTATGGGTTAATTAGCAGGAATTTTATCAGAAAATCATTATCTCAAAAAAATCTTACAATGTAAAAATGTTTTCTGGCTTTAAATAACCAGCAAAAGATTGATAAGAAATAAAAAAACAAATCGATCAAATAAGAGACCATAATTTAAACTAATCTAACAATGGAAGAAAATCATTGTGCTTTCTTTCTCAAGGTCAAATTCCTGATGATGAGAGCAGCAATGCTGATGACATAGGTATGATCTTGAACAAATAATCATTATCTTCTACGTTTTTCTACTAAATCTGTAGGTATTGCCATCTTGTGTTAGTCAAGGTTGACTTTAAGAGGAAAGCTGGCTTCCCCCCTTACATATCTTACTATATATAATGATGATATAAGTATTCATAGTTTGGATAAGAATGATCTTGAAAAAGAAAAAAAAAAAAAAAAAAAAAAAAAAAAGAAAGAAAAGAAAAAAAAATTCCCTACCAAGTGTTTCAAGAAATCGGACTCCAAATAAACCTTTCCAAAATGGAAATTATGATCAGTAATTGTAATGAAAGAATTGATTGCACATAGCCTGAATTTTTATGATTGATTCAGGGTATAAAATTAATAAATAATAAACACTTTAAATACCCCTGTATATGGATCAGTTATAACAAAGTCAGTATAGAAGAGAAGGAAATTAAACATACAATAGTCTGCATTCGGGGAGGTTTCACCTAACACTGTAAATTGCTACAAAACCGAAACATTAACCTAAGAACTTGAGTCATGTTCTTAAATAGACTCGTTGGATCAAGACTTTCATTTGGATGTCATGCATGACACCAAATCTGTTCAGAAATATTCAAAGATCAATAGTTAAAACAGCTTTGAGTGAATGTAGCATGTAGGGAGGACCACTGACTTTTGAACCTCATGGACTAACATTACAGAAACACAAACCAAGAACTTATATCAGATAACAAAGAGAAAACTTATGACACAAGATGCTGATGTTCCACACTATTCCAAACAAAATGCTAGGAAAGAAACCCCCATCCATCAATACTAGTAAGTGATAATAATGAACTTGAGAGACTTATTTACCTGAAAAATGGTTTTAGTTTACAGATTTTATAAGTTTTAAATGACAGTTGCATGGGTAAATTAATGTTGAATATTTCCTTAAGGAGGTAGGGTATGACACAAGGCCAGTTTAAAGTGAGGAGCCAAGCCCATGCACATGAGCTAAGGCCAAATATTGCATAGTCCCCACAACAGACGTTGTGCTGGCATCAATATTCCACTGACCCTACCTCTTTGGTGCAATGAGGGATGTGCCGCCACAGGTTGGAATCCGCAGGACCAGGTATCCCTCAAAGTTTTACCATGCACTGTCTCAAGATGGAACAAAATTGCCTAGACCCCTGCAACCAAGCTCATACTAGTGTTGATATTCCACCAACCCTTTCTCTTTGGTGCAACAAGGGAGGTGCTGCTGCAGGGTTGAAATCCCCAGCACCAGGCATCCCTCATTTATTTGTTGTGCTCTGTCTGAAAACAGAAAGACAATAATGAGATAAAAATATAGTTTGTTCACCCAAGGGCAGTTTCTACACTTACCATTTACTTGCTGCCTCCACACTGGCAGGATGTGACACAAAGTTAGTTTAATGTGGGGGGTGGGGGCTTGAGCACATACACCAAAGCCAGGTTAAAAAATAATCCATCTTCCTCGACTGCTGGTTGTACTGTCCAAAGACAGAGATATAGTTGAGTTGTGTTCTGGCTGAGGACAGAGCCACAATTTAGAGATAAAAATGTAGTTTTTCTACCAGATGACAGATACTACACTTTGATCCATTATTGTGGCTCTCTCCCAAGCTAAGCTAAACAAATATTTACTCCTGAAGGAAATAAAAAAAGAATCCACTGAAACTAAATACAACACCAAGTAATTTGCAAAGCATAAATCCTGAATGAAGAGCTAAAAGATCCTAAAGCTTCTGGGAGTCAAATGGGACGAAAGCGGGTCATTTAGGACCTTGATAAATAGCTTGTCACTAAAGTAAGATTTTATCTCAATTTGATAAGTGTTTAGTTTACATTTACAATAAAGATAAATTGCTCAACAAGGAAACCTATACAGTAAGAGAAGTGGATATTTAATTCAGAGACTAATTAAACATGTATTGACTTCACAATATCTAGGGTATTAGTCATAGCTTTTTGAACGCGTTAACTTTCCCATCTTGAGGCCAAGAATTAGGCTTTCTCGAATGGATATCACCCAAAATAATTTTGGGTTTAAATTATTGCTGTAAGGACAAAGTGCCCTTGAGATATAAAAATTTAAATCTGCTTAAAGTCATCAAACTGTAAAAAATTCCCAAGCCCCAAATCAGCTAATATGTCAGGCTACAGAATTCCTGATTCTTGACTTGCAGATCAATATTTACTTGCCAAAAAGCTAAATCATGAGATTTAGAAAGGAGGAGGAGAAAGAAGAGGAAGAGGAGGAGAAAGGAGAGGAGGAGGAGAAAGGAGAGGAGGAGGAGAAAGGAGAGGAGGAGGAGAAAGGAGAGGAGGAGGAGAAAGGAGAGGAGGAGGAGAAAGGAGAGGAGGAGGAGAAAGGAGAGGAGGAGGAGAAAGAAAGGAGAGAAAGGAGGAGGAGAAAGGAGAGGAAGAGGAGAAAGAGAGGAGAGGAGAAAGGGAGGAGGAGGAGAAAGGAGAGGAAGAGGAGGAGAAAGGAGAGGAAGAGGAGGAGAAAGGAGGGAAGAGGAGGAGGAGGAGGAGAAAGAGGGAAAGAGGAGGAGAAAAGAAGAGGAAGAGGAGGAGAAAGGAGGAGAAAGAGGAGGAGAAAGGAGGAGAAAGGAGAGGAGGAGAAAGGAGAGGAAGAGGAGGAGAAAGGAGAAGAGAGGAGGAGAAAGGAGAAGAGAGGAGGAGAAAGGAGTCCTTTGACTTTGGGAATGTGTAGTTATTTACTGTTGGACAAATCTCTAATTTTTTTTTTTTTTTAAATCATTTCACCCCAAGCAAGGCAATAATGCCATTAAGATGAAAGGGGAGTGAAAGAGAATGTGATTTTTGAAGAAAACAGCAACCCAATCCTAAACAGGGGAAAAAAAAACCCTCTAATCTTGTTCAAAAGACCCAAAAGCAGTGTGAACCTGAAAATTGAGAAATCTATCTACTATTAAATATGGAGAAACAGAGGTTTCATTGAAGATGACTGACAAGGCACTGTGTTTAAAGCTTTTTATTATATTTTTCTTTTTTTTTTGTGGGTGGGAACAAACTAAGATCTGTTCATAAACAAAAAACACTTCTACAAATGCAGGTTTTCAATGAAACCTGTATAAAATGGGTACTGCTGCCCAAATTGTACCTATATATATATATATATATATATATATATATATATATATAATTGCAATTTTAATAAGCATGTCTTTTTTATGCAAATTTAAAAAAATTGCTATATATAAGTATTGTTTCAGGTAATGATTAATTCAAAAAGCTTTTACATTTAACTGTAGTTTTGGCTTCTAAAAATAACTTTATAATTTAAAAAAAAGACAAAAAAATAATCCAAAAATATTAAAATTTTTATAAAACATTAGATCCGACAATGTTAGTTATGATTGCCTGCAGTGTTTGTTGTAACTATTGTTATTATCCGACATTTTATATTACAAATTAGTTGAGTGGATTAAAAATGTTTTTTTTACATTTTTAATTTTTTTTAGAGTTGTCTTAGTCAAAACTGTCTGTTTAAATAGATTTTCTTAATTGTGCCAAATTATTTAAAAGAAAATTATTTAAAAAAAAGAAAAAAAAGAAAAGTAAAATAAAAATATAGTTTGTTGCATAAGTAAAAATAAAAAAATAAATAAATAAATATATGGTGTGTTGCATAAAAAAAAATTAGGCAATATTACTTATATGATTCAAGCATGATGTAGGTAAATCCAGAGTAGGAATTCAATGGACTTGGCATAATGACTTTTATTAAATAAAGGTCTTGTTTTTAAAAAATCTTTTAGACAGGGCTTCTATTACAACAACTTCCTTTTCTGTCCATATGAGGTTCATTTAATTAGAGATTGAAAAAGAAAATTGATGCAAAAAAAAATTTCCTAATTTTCTTCTGTGTCAATGCATTTAATTCAGTGGTCAATATTAGAATCACACATGAAAAAACTGAAAATTCTAAATCAATACAGACTTGTTGATCCGTTCCTGTGTAGTTCATCCTAACGTAAAAAGACATAGAAAAAGAGTAGATCATGACACGGACGAATGTCATTATCTGTTCCTTAACCTACAGATAATTTTAAGACTCATTATGCTTTCTGCAAGTTTCTTTATGTAAGAAGAAAATTCAAATAAAAGGTTCTAATCTATAGTTCGACAATATTAGAGTGGCAAATCCTTTGTTGGGAAGAAAGGAGAAATTAGTTCCAACCTTGGGTAATGGAATTAGAATACCTTAAAGTGTAAATTTTTTAAAGAGGAAAGCAAAATATTTTTAAAATGGTGAAACACCGATGGTATTTCAAAAATTGAAGTTGATGGAAAAAAAAAAAAAAAAAAAAAAAAAAAAAAAAAGAAAATCTTACAGATATAAATATTGCAATAATTTTAAATCGAGTGTTTTCATGTTTGCTGCAACACCCAGAAAAGATAATATAGAAAGAAAAGTGGAAATTGCAATTATAATATCTTTGCAGTTTAGATATTACTCTTCTGGTATTTAGTCTAAATGTAGCCCCCCCCCCTACACTAAAATGATTATTTTTGCACCTATGATTCCCATCTTGAGCCAGCAGGGAAATAAGTGATTAAGATTTTACTTACATCTCGAGCAGGTTCTTGGTCAGCGCCTGGACAGGTAAAAGTAACAAACACATGGCACCGTTTGTGCACAACAAAGCAGCAAACTGGAAAAGGAAGAAAAGAAATAAAAAAAATGAGAAGCTTTATTTTAAGACAATCTGAAGAAAAGAAAAAAATGGTTTAAAGAAAGAATTTTAATTTATTTTGCAGTATAAAAGAAAAAATAAAAAATAAAAAAAAAACTTTAAGGAGATAAGGGAAAACAAAGAAAAAAAACCTCATAGTGAAGGTCAGACTTTGGGTCTGTGAACCCTTCTGAAAAGGGGCATGCTTTACAAAATTTCATGGTTTTGTTTTATTTTTCAATCTTGTTGCATTTATTACATCAATGATGGAAAATACAGAAATTAATGAATGAGTAGGCAAGAAAGTAAAGAGAATTAACTTTTGAAGAGAGATGAACAATATTAATCACTTTGTATACAGGAATGCACACAAACATTAAATCAACAGTTTTGTTTTATCGGTAAATTGTTCAAAATTCATATTAACTTTTATTAAAAAAAAAAAAAAAAAAAAAAAAAAAAAATATTTATTTATATATGTAGTAATAATAATAATATGAAAAATATATATATATATATATATATGAAAAAAATATATATATAATGAATAAATATATATATATATATATATATATATAATATATATATATATATATATATATATATATATATATATAAAATGAAACCTATAGAACCTGGTCTGTCCTGCTATTTATCCATAGATGGGGGAGAAGATTCATACCTTTCCCAAGGGTATTAGCATATAAGTGAATGTAATGGATTTGACTGGAGTTCAAACTTGCCTCTCTGATTACTCAATCCGAACTGCTAGTGTGGTTAATTTAAAAGATTTTGTTAGAAATTTTAACAGTGAATATATTTTCTTTTAATAAAAAAAAAAAAAAAAAAAAAAAAAAAAAAAAAAAAAACAAACTATTAATGAGATTAGTATACGGTAAAATGTTAAAATTTTATCTCCAAATAAAGAGAAAGAACCAACAGATTTCAAAAACAGTGTTCTTAAGCATTTACTTTTTCTTTTAAAAAAAGAAAGTGCTCAATACAGCGTAGAGTATAAGATTTAATATTTTTATTTAAAATATTTTAAATTGCAAAACAAATTTCTGTTTTGGCCCTTATCCCATCATCAGGAAGTGTTTGCTAACTTTTGATGAAAAAGATTTACCTTTGAAAAAAGAAAACAATACATTTGCTTATTAAAGAGATAAGGAGGGGAGGATCAAGAGTTTAAAATCTTATGGGTATGTCACTATTGACCAATCAAATGACAGGTCTAAGCTAAAGCAGAAAAGAAAAATATAGGTTAGCTGTTAAGAGTGTGTGTGTGTGTGCGCGCGTGTGGCATTGATACATGTCTTGAGGAACTGTCATATTAAGACCTGACATCATACATCCGGTTAAGAATGTACTTTTAAGATACGATGAAATAATCCAGTATATATATATATATATATATATATATATAATTATTTATTTAAAGTATGATTCCAACATGCTACATAAATAATTATATTTATGCTCTACTTTTGTATAGAGCACCATTTTTTTTTTTTAAAATAATAAAAATACTAAGAACTTTGGATTATTTATTTAATGAGTTCTTTTCCTATTTTTATATATTTTTCACACACACACATATATATATATATATATATATATATGTGTGAAAATATATAGAAAATAGGAAAGAACCTGTTAGGTAAATAATCCAAAGTTCTTTTTTAGTATTTTGTTATTATTTTTAAAAAAATAGTGCTCTATACAAAAAGGAGATAATAAATATAATTATAAATACGGTTCCAACATGCTACATAAAAAAAAAAAAAAAAAAAAAAAAAAAATATATATATATATATATATATATATATATATATATAAGATAATATAAGATATATAATAAAAAGATTTCAGTTATCTGTTTGGATTGGTCTTGCTTTTATGTTCGTCTTTTTCATGTTGAATTGAATATGGTCTATGTTAATTATGTTTTATGAATATGTCCTGAAGATGGTCTATTAGACCGAAACGTCCGACGTTGACATTAAAACAGCATAATTGCATATTAGGATTTTTTTTGTTTTTTCCGTATATTTTTCTTCATTCTGTCGGAACTATATCCATATATTTGATATATATATATATATATGTGTGTTTTACTCTTTATCAAGTATACACAGATTATAAACAGATACATCTGAAGATACAGATATGTAAATCTAGAAATATCTATATCTAATCATTTAATCTCTGCATACTTTATTAACATAAAGCTCATTATTTGTTTAATAATGTCTAAACTCACCACCACCTCTCACAAACACAGTTAAAACATTGACTTCTTCAAATATTTTAAATTTTAATGCCTGTGTTTTTTGTTTTCTTTGAGTCACTGCTAGAAATTGCTATACAAGACTACTTATACCTTAATTTGATGAAGTTGAATTTATTAATATGTTCATTGCTTTCATGGATATTTGTACGCTTTTATAATGCCATATGTGAGTTTGTTAGAATTACCATTATAAATTTTAATAGAAGATTATATATACTTTATTCAGATGAATAAAATTCAATTTATTCAACTAGAAAGAATGATGCCAATATGTGTCTGGCACAAGATTGGTTGTTGTTTATGCTCACACCCACCCAGTGGCATTTGATGCACAAATGCATCACATGGCACTGGGTGGGAGTGGTGCATCAGTAAACGTTAAAAGCAGAGTGGGGCTTATGTATAATAATAATAATTATCGGAAACAGACAAATGCTACTCTTAGGCACTTTCTATGGATCGTTCTTTGGAGTAATCCATATTCTGCACATAAGAATTTTGAACAGGAAAAAAATGTGAGAGAAAAAGACAAAAAAAGAAAGAGGCAATGAAAAGAGACAACAAAAAAAAAGAAAAGAAAGAGGCAATGAAAAGAGACAAAAAAAGAAAAGAAAGAGGCAATCATAGGATAATAGTTAAAATTCAATAAACTATCTTTTTCTTATTGGTACCAACAGAACATGCATTAATATTACACTTAAATCAAACAGTGCATACATATTAGACAACCATAAATATTATGTTGATGCAGTTGCTGGTTGACCACAATTGTGATTATAGAATCATTGTGAACTCTATGATCTTGTCAATACTACTGCATAGTACATACATATTTAACCCATAGATTGGGGTAGAAGAGATGGATTCATACCTTTTCAAAGAATTTTTGTGCCAAAGTGAATCTAATAAATTCAGATGGAATCAGAACTTAGCTCAAATTTCTTGTTCAGAACTGCTAACCATTACATGGCCTGTACCTCAAGAGACAGCTGCATCAACACAGAAATAAGACTTTGATAATGCTTCATGAAAAGACATAGAAAATACAAGAAGATTCATGTTCAACTATTCTCTGTAACTAACCCCAGAGTTCTGACTAATTAAAAATATCTATAACTGTAATTAAAACTATGTACAATTGGTATGGCTACTCATTTTCTGACCTCACCTGTCCGAGCAGGCTTCTAGCCAATTCCTCTTGCAAAAACTTGATCAGTGTTTGTTCAACACCCACAGTGCCCTGCTTGTGGTTTATACTGCAACTATGCTGAGCAGACCTTAGTTACAGTTTGAGAGAGAGAGAGAGAGAGAGAGAAGTGATCTGTCATGATCAGCAGTTTGAACAAGCCCAGTATGTTCAGACCCTCAGTTACGATGACTTGTGACTGTGCTACCACAGCTATTGATGGCTTCCAAATAATTTTACCTACCAAATTTCACTCACAAGTCTTGGGTCAAACCATGTTATGGTTTTCAGACACTGCATGCTGTCAATGCCTGCCAAGACTGATAACATCAAGTCAGCCTGTGAAATTGACTATGGTGAGATTCAAACTTGGGTCACATGGTTAAAATGCAAGCATTCTAATCACACACACTTGAACTAGTACACAAATTGTCTTACAGAACATTTTAGTGTACTAACACACATCAAGAATGTGCCTTCTCAGATTTATTCAAACTTTACAGTGAGGTAATCCTGAGAGAACTAAAAGTTCAACAAGCATTCATTATTGGGATCACAACTTTAACAACATAAGATATACATGACACAATTGGGGAGGTTTTTAGACCATGGCATATTTAATACCACAGTGCCCTTAAAAAACAACTCATGTCCACAGCAATTCTTGCCTTCAACTTTAAAAGTTTTTTTTCTTTTAAATTAAGAACAAAAATGTTACGTTTTTCTCAATAAGTTGAGAGCTACAAAGGACAGGATGTTGTGGAGAGCCATGAACATCCAATATCATGAAGCAATATAGCATATAGAAGAGAGATTAACTCTGACAAGATAACATCAAATAATGCATTTTACAGTGCACACTGTATTTCATAAGATTACATAATAGTCAACCAACAAAGAAAGATAGTGGTAAGTGTATGTCTCTCTCTCTCTCTATATATATATATATATATATATATATATATATATATATATATATATATATATAAAACAATGAATCATTCATACAAAAATAAATTAGTAAAGTTAATGATATAAAATGGCGAAATTCCTTCGCTAAATTTAGTTAGCCAAGGATTTCGCTATTTTATATATCATTAACTTTACTAATTTACTTTTTGTATGAATGATTCATGGTAATATAAATTGAACAGAACCACATATTTGAGATAGATATATATCTATTTATTCTGATGAGAAGATCAATGTTAGAATCTTACGATGGTAATTTTGTCAAGATTACTTTTTGATGATATTGCCCTGGAGATGATCACAGTGGGCGGGTCAGTTGAGAAGTGCTTGAAAACCATAGCATGGGTTGATCCAAAGTTGAGTCATGATTGTCTATATTCTTAAGGGACACAGCATATAGAAAAACCCAATAAACATGTATAGCTGACCACTTGTATTCAAGGATACTCATCTACCAGGGTGGCTAAACAATCCCTATTGCAGACGTTTGCTCAGGCGCATTTGTGTTTATTCAACACCCACAGAGCCCACCTGTGGTTTATACTGCAACTATGCTGAGCAGACCTTTAGTTACAGTTTCTGGGAAAGAGCATGTTATCAACGATTTGATCAAGGCCAGCATGCTTAAACCCTCTGGCACTATGGCTTGTGACTTTGTGCTAACATCGCTATCGACAGCCGTCAAGGGTTCCATCTACTCAATTTCACTCACAAGGCTCGAGTCAACCTGTGATATGGTTTTTATGCATTTTTCAAAAGGTGCTGCATGCAGGGATCGAACCCTCCAGTCCGATAACATTAGGAAGTCTCCTTCTTGACAAATCAACCATGGTGAGATTCGAACCCGGGTCTCATGTTCAGGATGCCAATGATCTAACCACTTGGCCACACACAAAACTTGTATAAATACCTTTGTCCCATAATAGTTTTTTTTATAATTACTGTTTAAAACATAAGCAAATATGACAATATAGTTTGGTTAGTTTGATTTTGTTTAGCAGAATGCCTACCTCATTGGGTTAGACCGCATCTATTCAGCCTATACAGTGAGGCAATTATGAGAATACTAGAAGTCCTACCAGGATTCATTATTGGTGGCCAAAATCTTAACATATGACAGAGTGCTGATAGACACAGAAAACTACAAAAACTCCTATAGAAGGTAATGAAAGAAAGAAAGGATTTAAACATCAACTGCAAGAAGATAGATTGCATGGTCATTATTACTTTAAGCCCTGTCCACCACTTTACTAGTGGTAGAGAAAAATGACAATGCCCAGCCACCACTGGTAGAGAAAAATGACAATGCCCAGCCACCACTGGTAGAGAAAAATGACAATGCCCAGCCACCACTGGTAGAGAAAAATGACAATGCCCAGCCACCACTGGTAGAGAAAAATGACAATGCCCAGCCACCAGTTGAATGGTAGGTAAACAGTTGTAACTATTTTATATCTACCGTGAAACATTACATACCAATTATTTGTGAATTTTGACTCAGGAGCTTAGACAGAAGGGTTAAAATTGTTCAGGAACAGAGGGCTCAAAGGGTTAACAAAAGTCCCAAATGCAAATTGGAGGTACCAAAATTAAACAAGTGTGGAAATTTAAATTTAAAATGGGAAGTGTTTTAGCTGAGGAGGAAAAGTGTAATACTGAAATCCAAAGGCAGTATTGGGATAGCCAAAGATGCTTCCCAAAAGTTAAGCAGAGTATGAAGAAATAGAAAAACATTGCTAGAAACAAGGAAAAGAGTACTAAACTGTTATGTGATATCTCTCCTCCTGTTTGATAGCAAGTGCTAGATAATCTTCTCAAAGAGACTTGAAGCAACAGAAATATGGTTCTACAGAAGGATGCTGAGGATACCATGGACCAAACATGTGCTCAATGATGTTTTAGACAAAACAGAAACAAAAAGGAAACGGTTATCAGGAAGAAACAGTTGTGGTTTCTAGGGCATGTAATGAGAAAAGAGTACTTAGAAAATCTGACACTCACAGGAAGGCAAGAGGAACAGAGGAAAGCAACACATAACCTACCTAATAAACTTGTGTAGATGGTTGTCAGAACAGGTATTAGATATAGCAAAAAGATAAAACTTTACTAAGGGCTACAAAGGACAGGAAATTGTGGAGAGCCATGATTGCTCATGTCCTGAGAGACATGGCAAAGAAAGTATTTAAGAAATGTTATGCATCCTTTATAAATATTTCCTGTATATGAAATCCCATCAAAATATAGTGTTTTATATACATTTGAAATTGCAGTAACCTGGCTCTCAATTTCAGTCAAGACTCTTTTAGGTGTTGCCATAGAAGGATATGACTACACAAACAAGAAATTCAAATTTAACATCGGCAGGACTAATATTTTGCTAGGCAAATATAGTCACCTACAGAATGCTAAAGGTTAACAAAAGCTTACAAATTTGAGCTTTATGCTAAATTTAACTAATAATTCATCTGATGACCAATTATTAATTGATCAATTATGGTCAATACCTAGATATTTGACTGCAACAAACTTCACAAGATTTGGCACTCAAACCTTCCATACTCCTTCAAAGTCCAAACCTCTTGAACATTGACTGAACCAGTCTTACTGTATGGATCAGAAACTTTGACATTTATCTGTTTGCCTTGAAAGATGACTGGATGGAACATATACAGCTCAGCCTAGAAAAATCCAGAACATCATTTGGAGATTCCATGCAGCACTTAACACAATTTAGATAGAACTAAGACCAATCTGTCTTAAGCTCAAACAAAAACGATTGTAGTTTGCTGGCTACTGCTACCGAGCGGACAGGGAAAAATCATCTCATCCTTACTCATATGGCATAACTTCTGGAAGTGTCTTCTCATGAATATTGACTTCCCCAGACACCATAGCTCAGGACTCAGGGTTGGACACGGGGGATGGATCTAGAAACAGCAATGCAGGACTGAACAGTGTGAAAAGTGATTGTCTATGGAGTTCTGACCAATCATAGGGAGGGTGAAGGATGACGAAGGGATAATGACTCAGAATTGTTAATCTAAGAGCCAAGTTCCAATTCCTGAAGGGCTCGTTATATTCACTTATGTGCAAATATTACTGGGAAACGTATGAATCATGACTTGTATTACTAATCCGTTATTATCAAAAAAGAAATTCTTGCAACCTAAAAATATTTTCTGGGTAACCTGCAAAAGATTGATAAGCCATTTGAGATCAATCAACCAATCAGCTCAGTTATTGGAATTTTTTTTTCTCCCTTTCTATATGATCATCACTTGTATGTTTAACTCCAGGTTCAATTTATTTCCCCAGACACACTGTCCCCCTTTAATTTTTTTTTATTTTGGGTGGGGAATAATCCCATGGCTTTGCAGACCATAACGATTGACATTGATCTTCAAAAATTTAAATACAAATTTGAGTGGAAGGCAAGAAGCCAGAACAGTATTTAACAAGCAAGAAGTGCTAAGAGAAGAAACTGTTAGCATAATACTTATGGTTACGTCTAGCCATTTCAACTATAATATGAGGAGACCTAACTGCCAATCTAGTACTGTGCTTAAATTCGTAAAACTGAGGTACCAAAGAGGAAAGTAGATCAGAACGATTACCATGAAAACATAGAAAAGGCACAGGGAAGCAATGTTATGGTGGTGGAAAAGTGACTGAAGCTGAGATACCAGGTAAGGATCGATAACATTGCAGATTCTTCAGATTTTATCAAGAATCTGAATATACATAGAGGCACCAGACCAGATGTGGTAGCAATATCTAATTCATGGATGAATGGTAGACTTATGAGTAAGCAATTCAGGTGAGAAAAATTGTCTAGCATGACACAGTGAACCAACTTTCAACACAGAGGATCTAGCAACCAATTCAATATAATCCTCCCTACTTCATGTCAGTAGAAAACAGGTCTATACAAGTAGTGTGTGCTTTCTTTGGCCCCCAAATCAGTGCAATGTATATTCAGATCGTGGAAGAATGATAACAGGTAGCAAACAACAGGTGGAACCCACTTTAGGTGCTATACAACGAGGGATTATTTGCTAATCCCTCTAGAGAGGTAAACAATATTTTGGGCATCAGTTTATATTTCTGAGATGAAGTATTATGTACACTATTTACATTATTCGGACTATTGTCCTCATCTTTGTCGCCAAATTTATCACAACGTTTCGGCCGTTGTACACTCCGGCCTTCTTCAGGTGGTTGGAATGTCGAACTGAACCCTTTATTTCGCTCACTGGGGTAGACTGTTCTAGTTCCACATGCCATGTTTAATGGATGTCAGTTATCAGTTATCTCCTGACCACATATGGAGAGAGAAGGGAGATCACCGCCCTCTGTGGGATCAGGTTGAGATCATAGACAAAGAACACCATTGGAAAATTCGTAAACTTAAGGAATCAGCACATATGCTAGGCCACAAAAATCTCCTGAGCCGACGAAGCATAGAAATGAATACAATATGGGAACCAGTAATAAGGAGTGCCAGAGAAAAGCGATAATAACAACAAAAAGTTGCAATATGAGGCTCTGGTAAAAATGGTTGCTGAGACATTAGTTTTATAATACCCAGAAATTCATACACAGATGTCCTCAAGGACACATGGCACAGTGGATAAAGGCGTTAGATCCAGTGACAGGACCCAAAGAGTGTGATTTCAATACCTGGTTAAGGAAGTGGAGAACTTTCAGAGGGAAATTAACAGGAGATAACTGATAACTGACATCCATTAAACATGGCAAGTGAAACTAGAACAGTCTACCCCCAAGGAGCAAAATAAAGGGTTCAGTTTGACATTCCAACCACCTGAAGAAGGCTGGAGCATGCAATGGCCAAAACGTTGTGTTAAATATGGTGACAAAGATGAGGACAATAGTCCGAATAATGTAAATTATGCCATTCATAGGTTATTTAAAGCCAAGAAATATTTCTTAGATTCCAAGAATTTTTGGGTGTGAGTAGATTCAGTGAATGCAGCCTAGTGGTGGGGGTCTAGCTATGAAGGTCTGGACTGGGAGAACCAAAGAATGCAGTTTGTCTGAACATCTGCCATGAAAATAATAGTAAGTGAGGGGCTAGAAATGTTTTGTTTGCAGAAAAGAATTCATCACCCACAAGGCTGTGCAGAAGCAGGTTAGTCTATACTCTTGACTTGGTTGGTAACCAGTCTTGGAGAAGGACAACTGAATTCAAAACTGATTGGTTGTTTGGTTTATGGGGCTGGCAACACTGTCAAAAAACTTACATATTTCCCTGTATACTAAGATGCTGCAAACAATACCAATGCACCCTATAATTAGCTAGGTATTAAGAAAAAAATCTTGGATTTCACAAAGAGCTTACTAGACGACTAGTAAGTTCAAGTCACTTACTCTATGGTGTCATTTTTCTTTTTCACAACAAATTAGAACATTTTGAACCTATTAATTATCACCCTGTATTATGTGGCTTGGGTTGGAGTTTGTAAAGATACTGTATGGTAAGCCTAGATGAACAAAAGACTCACAGTACAAATAGGAAGCTGCCTACTAGTTATAATTAATACTTGAGAAAACAATATATATGTTATGATACTAATGGGATATATGGTGTTTATTATATATGAATGATAGATAATTGCAGGCTTATGTGTCTGTGGTTTGTAATAACTTGTATCTTGTGATTGGTGCTCGCAAACTCTGTACTACTTGACCTTTCAGTGCTAGGGTAATTTTTGAGGGCATTTTTTAAAGAAAAATAATGCATCTTAGCATATAGGAAATATGGCACTTGCTAGGGAAAGCATGGCAGAGATTTTGTATAAGTCGGCAACTATATTATACACAGTAGGGGAATCAGTTGGCACAAATGAACAGAGAGGTTTCATCATAAAGTTAGGATATATTAAAACAAAAATATCTTTGGGAAAAAAAAAAAAAAAAAAAAAAAAAGAAAAGAGTGCTGACTGTAATTAAATGACTCGTTTCCTCTGCAAATGTTGGTCAGTTATTAAATGAAAGAATGACTTTAAAACCAGTGGGATGTTTTTCAATGGTGGAGTGTTGTGAATAACATGGACAAAGCATGTGATAAAGGAGGAAGTTTTAAGGAGGATAGAATAAAGCTAAATGAAACACTAACATAGAAACTTGTTCACAATCAGAAAGAATTGAAATCTGAGATTTAAGGAAGAAGGAAGGAAGGATTTGAGAATTTCAAAATGTGCATCAAGCAGATGCAAAAGGCAGATAAGTAATTTCAGAGACAAAAGAGAGGGTCATAAAGGAGTAAGTATTATTGAGAATAAAAGTACAGTGAGGAGGTGAGGGAGGGAGAGATTGAGATTTGGTCAAATGGAGGGACAAGTACCTCAAAAATATCATGGAGGAGGGCAGTCAGTTTCTTAGTCCAGGTTTCCCAACATTCAAAGTTTCCCAACCTTGCACAGTCAAACAACCAAACATGACATGTCTCCTGTGTGCTACTGCAGTCGCCTCTTTATAGATTGAGGGACAGTTCAAATTTGCATAGGTTAAAAGTGATTCTCGTGAAAGTCTGACTTTTTTTCTTTTTTTTTTTTTTAAATATGTAACTTGTAAAGCTGCCGTTTTATTTTTGGTGGCATTTTATTTGCCAGACATGTTGAAATCAATTTTTAAACCAGAGGTAAGTCATCTTCTCTAGTATTACAAAGAGTGAGTGCAGGACACTGAGGAGAACCATGTCTGCTCATGAAGGAAGGGAGAGAGAGAGAGAGAGAGAGAGAGATGAAGGTACAAGTATCTCAGAAATATCATGAAGGAGTAAGTATTATTGAGAGAAACAAGGAAGCTGCAAAGAAACATGACTGCCCATCTCCTGAGAGAGAAAGTTATGAGATATCGTAAAGTCTGGGCAAATGGATATGGAACAAATATCACAAAGGTAATGAGCAGTCGTAAAGGAGCAAGTAATACTGAGAGAAACAAAAGACAAGACCCTGTAAGGGACAAAAAAAGATTTTTATATATATATATATTAGTACTTGAGCATATGGTTGAAGTTCTCCGATAACACTAAGCTTTGGCTAATTGACAAAGAAAGACCATTATATCAATCTCAAATGGAAAAAGTCTTATCAGTGTTCAAACACTTTGAGTTGATAAATACTGAACAACTCTCTCAGCCATGGAGATATGCTCAGGTAATGTATTGTAATTTAAATATTTGGATAAGTGTTCTTATCTATGCAGGATACTACAGCCTTCCTCAAGTTTGTTTGCACACAGGTATAATCAAGACTTTTGGTGACCCGTAGGCTAATGAAATTATTGGGGGTGAGGCAGTCAGATTGTGCCATCTTTCCAGCACCTATCTTAAATTTTTTTTTTGTTCTTTTTTAAATTGGGTCATATACTTCTTGCAAATTCTTTAAATAAACCAGAAAAACTATCTTTTGTTTGTCAATAAAATATTCTTTAAGAAATACCGCTATATTACTATGTTGTAGTTGAATGTCCCACTCTTCCTATCATCTATTGTGGACTGACTCCATATATATATATATATATATATATATATATATATACACATACATTGTGCTCAGGATATACATGGCAATTTACTTCGGGAATTACTAGCCTGCTAACTGATACCCTGTCTTTCAGTAGTGTATTCTCCTTACAATAAACCTCTCTTCCTTTCATCTATGCCTGTGTTGCCATTTCTTTCATTCAAGTACCACCTTTGTCTGTTTGTAACCTTCTTTAAGGATACAACATACTATTTATTTCAAACCAAGTCAGCACATATTTTAACAGAACTGTTTAAAAAGAAAAATTGAAGACATTTTTATAACCAGAATTATAACAATAAAGCAATTAAAATAAATATGAGTTTGTTGTATTGATATCATTTAAGTTTATGAAACTATTTAGAAGTTATAACATCTAGAAAATTAAAATCACTGCTTCCTAAGAAATTTACAAGATTTAAAACATTCTGAACTAAAAATCAAATATGTTATCTACTTGAGACACAATGACACAAACTAAAACATTCTTTTCCTTGATTTACTTCATGCAAAGTCAAATAAATACAAGTTTGCCATATTGATAACATTTCAGTTTATGAAATTATTTAGAAGTTATAACATCTAGAAAATTAAAAACATTGCTTTGGAAAAGCTTGTGGGATTCCTAGGCTGCAACCTACATTAGCATAAAGGAAAATCTGGCCTTTGGCCCCAGGCTGCAGCCTATACTAGCCTAAAGGATAATACAGCCCTGCTTGTATCTTAGTGGCATTGTTACCTTGCTTGGGGTGAAAGGATTTATAAAAAAAAAAAAAAAAAACCAGGACTAATGAAATTATGCCTGCCTCTGGAGCCACCCTCTAACTCATTTGTACCAGTCTTGAATATTTTTTTTTTTTTTTCAGTATATATTACTAAATATGTCTTCCATAATTGGTAATTACTACAAAAGCAAAAAACCACTAGCTTTCCCAAGAACAGCTATGGCAATGAATAGTTTAAAGAAAAGGATATTATAAAGAACCATTATAGCCAGGGCAGGATTTTGACCTGTTGGAGCCCCAAGACTAATGAAATTATGCCTGGCTCCTGGAGGGAGCCACCCACTTGTACCAGTCTTGAATATTTTTTTTTTTTTATTCAGGATATATTTTAGTGACATTTACATTGCTTGAAGTAAAGTTATTGTAAATTCTTTCAATAATCTAGAATGGCTATCTTTTGTTTGTCAATGAAAACATTCTTCAAGAAATACCATTATTTTACTATTTATTGTAAACCAAATTCACAATACAACCATTAGTTAAAAAGAAAAAAAAAATGTTTTTTTTTTTTTTTTTTATAACCAGCATTATAACAAAATCAAAATAAATATGAATTTATTATACTGATATCATTTCAGATTATAAAACTACTTAGAAAATTAAAATCACTGCTTTATTAAAAATTAAGATTTAAACATTCCAAACTAAAAATCAAACATGTCATCTACTTGAAACACAATGACACAAACTAAAACATTCTTTTCCTTCCTTGCTTTACTTCATGCAAAGTCAAATAAATACAAGTTTGTCATATTGATAGCATTTCAGTTCATGAAATTATTTAGAAGTTATAACATCTAGAAAATTAAAATCATTCTGTACCATGTCCCCACAGGACATAGGTAATCATGGCTCTCCACAATTTCTTGTCCCTTGCAGTGTTAACTAAATTCTGTCTATTTCTAAACCCTCTTCCACCATCCATTTTCTCAAGCTCAAAGTATATTATGCATTACTTTCCTGTCACTCTTACCCTCAATCTGTCCTGTGAGTATCAGATTTTCCAAGCCCTCTTTCCACATTACGTGTCCTAGAAATTTCAACTGTCTCTTCTTGATGTTAAACATAAGTTTTCTTTTTGTTTCCATTTTCTCTAAAACCTTGTTCACATGTTTGGTCCATGTTATCCTAAGCATCTTTCTGGAGAACAATATTTCTGTTGCTTCAAGTTTCTTCATATTTGAGGAAATTATCCAGAATTCACTGGCATATAGGAGGCCTATGTTCAATACTCTTTTCTTTGTTTCTAATGAAGTTTTTGTTAATACTCTGCTTAGTTTCTGGAATGCATCTTTGAGCATCCCAATAAATCTTCAGATTTTATTGTTGCACTTTCAGACCTCTGTTAGAACACGTCTCAGTTATTTAAATTTTTGTGCTTGGTACATTTTGGTACCACAGATTTGTTAATTGCATTTTTGGCTTGTCAGTTTATGTTTAGTCCTTTCTTCTTGCTTTCCTTCACTACCTTCTGTAGCAGCTTTTGTAGTTTTCTTTCCATGTCTGCTATCAGCGCTGGGCCATTTGCATATCTTACATTGTTAAGATTGTGGCTGCCAGTACCGAATTCTGGCAGAATATCTAATTGTTTTTGTCTAACAGCATATATCAACACCTTATGTATCATGTAATGCCAATATTTAACTTTCCTGGGAGCTGTGAAGCAATAAAAACGTTATTCTGCTTTCACAATTGAATACATCTTACATTATATTTTTGTGTGGACATGATTACTAGAGGCTGTGATGTGTTTTATGTTGTAGCTTTGTTGAAGTTATATTTTAGAATACAGTTTAATTTCTTTAAGAAATTGTCGGATATTATATGGATTAATGTCCTGAAAGAGCTCATTCATGTTTGGTTGATTTTGTTCAGTGGCGCATCAATCTTTATGGGCCAACTAATGTCGAAATCCAAACTTTGAACACATTTGATGCAGAATAATAATAAAAATTATTTACATTATTATTATTATTATTATTATTTACATTATTATTATTATTATTATTTTATTATTATTATTATTCGGACTATTTTCCTCATCTTTTTCACCATATTTATTTACATTATTATTATTTATTTAACGTTATTAACGTTTATTATTATTATTAACATTATTATTTACATTATTCTTATTATTAACATTATTATTTACATTATTATTATTATTTACATTATTATTTACATTATTATTATTATTAACATTATTATTTCGCTCACATTATTATGTTTAATTGGATTGTTATCATTTATTATTTACATTATTATTATTATTTACATTTATTATTATTATTTACATTTATTATTTACATTATTATTTTTATTTATTATTATTATTTTATATTATTATTTACATTATTATTATTTATTTTTACATTATTATTATTTACATTATTATTATTTTGGGACTTTGTCCTCATCTTTGCACTAGCGTTTCGGCGTTGTATGCTTGACCTTCTTTATTGGTTTTGGGTCCATGTTGTCACTTGGATATAACCAACATAGCCCAAAGAGCGCGAGTTCTGTCACCCGGATATAAGGCAGTGGAGAACTTTCAGAGGAAAATTAACAGAAGATAACTGATATCCATTAAACATGGCATGTGGAACTAGAACAGTCTACCCCAGTGAGCGAAATAAAGGGTTCAGTTCGACATTCCAACCACCTGAAGAAGGCCGGAGCGTAAAACAGCCGAAACATAATAAATATGGCGACAAAGATGAGGACAATAGTCCGAATAATGTAAATAATGTACATAATACTTCATCTCAGAAATATAGACTGATAATAATAATAATAATAATAATAATAATAATGGTGACAAACTAACATATACACACATTCTCTACCAAGTGTTCGAAGAAAGATCTCAATTGATTGATCTGTTTTCTAAGGTTTATCTATCATTTGTGGATTATTTAAAATTTTTTTTTTTTAGATAATAATGGTTTTATTGATACAGGTGTTACTAATTAACACATAGCTGGGGGAGAAGCAGTGGATTCATACTTATCCCAAGGGTATTTGTGCTTATAGTGAAAATAATGAACTCGACAAGAACTGGGACTAGGCGCTCTAATTAACAATTCTGAGCTATTATGAATTAGACCACTTGGCATTCCCAAGTATTCACCCATCTAGGTACTGACCAGGCTCAACATTGCTTAACTTTGATGATCACATGGGGACCAGTGTTTCATTGTGATGTGGGCATAAGCCCCAAGAATTAAGATTCAAGATAAACATTCCTAAAACAGAAACTACAATATGAAATTGGAATAAGAGCAGTGATGGAAATTATCTTGAGTCCATAAAAACTCAGGAATGTGGAATTAAAGATACACACACGACTGTCAAATTTGGCATATGAGGGTCAAGCTGATCAGTTCCTAGGAAACTGACAGCCCGACACCAGCACATGAGATTTGATTATAGTGAAGGTTTTGTGCAGAACCATCCACACTTTTTGAAGGGCTGAATACAGAGACCTGGTGCACTACGTGCCACAGGGTCCCCAAACGACCCTCCGTAGGTTTTGAATTCAGAGTTGTCCTTCTAGACCAGGTGCCATCAAGGTTATAGAACCTAGTCTGTCCTGTTATTTACCCATTGCTGGAGGGAAAAGAAGAGGATTCACACATTTCCCAAGAGTATTAGCACGTAAGTGACTGTAATGAACTTGACTAGAATTCAAACATGGTTCTCAGATTCCTCAATTGGAGCTGCTACCCATTACTCCATTTATGATGTGTGAGGGTTAAGGAGCTCATTTCTTAGAATCAACAGGCAGACTACCAGCACATATCATTTTATTATAATGGCGGAGGCTTGTGTAGAACCAACTTTTTTTTTTTTTTTTTGAAGAGCAAATACAGTGCCCAGTATGCCACAACAAGGTCCCCAAATGACCCTCTGCAGGTTTTAACTTTAGAGTTGTCTTTCTCCTAGAGCATTCTCCAACAAGGCTATAGGATTCAGCCTGTCCTATCTTACCCATAGATGGGGGAGAGAAGAGATGAATTCATACCATTCCCCAATGATATTAGCACATAAGTGAATGTTCTGAACTTGACTAGAATTCGAACTTGGTTCTCAGATTCCTCACTCTACAAAAGCAAAAATTAATCCAAGAATTCATGCTATGTTCATCAAAAGCATTGTCAGATTCAGACTAAATGATATGCAAGGTACCAAACTTTTTCAGAAATGCTTACCAATGATTAAAAATGGTTCCAAATGAATGAATCCTCCTCAGCTTTAAAACAACCTTTGATCAGATTTTGAAGACTGGTACAGCAAAAAAAAATCACAGAAAGAATTTTACCAAATAACCATTAATCATCTGAGAGACGCCTTGCTGCTTTCCATCAGTATGGCTGATGCTAACCTCCAGTACGTGACTTGTTACACCACAGGCTCATGTTCTCACCTGACATGAAGTGGAAAGACTATTGAATCTACTGCTAGGTCAGCTGCTAAGAAAGTTGGTTCACTGTGTCATGCAAGACAATTTTTCTCTCCAGAATCTATCTGGTATATCTCTAAGTCTACCAATCATCCATACTTAGAACATTGCTGCCACAAATGGTCTGGTTCCCTTGTTATTTACCTTGAGCTTCTTAAGATCAAAAAGGAGAATCAGCAATATTATTGGTCCTGTTCTCGGCTCCAGTCACTTTCCCACTGCCATAAGGTTGCATCTATGTCCTTTCTAGAAATACTTTATGGTAATTTTTTTTTTTTTTGGGGGGATGTACTCTTCACTATGGTACTTAGAGTTTTTGAATTTAAGCACAGTACTAGACAGTTGAGCTGGTTAGATGTAGCCATAAATTCTATGTTAAGTTTTTTTCTCACACTTCTTTGTGGAACTTCCTTCTGGCGCCATGCTTTCCAGCTGATTTTAATTGGCAAAAAATTTAAATGCAGTGTCAATTGATATCTACTGACCTCCTGGTCACTATTAATTGGCGTTATATATATATATATAACAGAAGCTGCATCACTTGGACATTTCTAACAGTAACAACTAAAATTAGTAGCACATGTAGCTTTCCACACTACCTTAAAAAGGTTAGTAAGGAAACTACCATCAATATTATATTGAGCAATAACAGTAGACTTGGGAGACCTATTTTCCTGAAAATCGGTTTTTTAAAATATTTTATAAATTTCAAGTGACAGTAACACTGTTCAGTCAATGAATGTTGAAAGTTTCCTTTGTGTAAACAGCTAACCTCAGTATTATCATACGACTTTTCCAAAGAGTATTTCCAGTTACAATCTTAAAACCATGAAATAAGAGAGCTTATCCTCTTAAAAGAGATGAGAGATAGGGGACTTTTTTTTTTTTTTTTTTTTTAATGCTCTGGTTTCAGAAGAAATTATACTGATCAAAAACGTGAAGGCCAAAACTTAATTAGCCTGTGCATTATAAATCCTCAAAGTAATTTGAGGAAAAAACAAAAAAAAAAAAAAAACACTACACACACATTTCCTCTTCAAAGTACTTTGAGGACTTTTTCCTCCTCCTCCTTACCCCCCCTATTACGCTCAACAACGTTATGCGTTTGATCGTCGTTCGTTTATTTTTGAAAACGAATAATGTAGCTTTCTTAGTGTTTTTTTTAAAGATAAAGCGTTGAATGGTCAGTTGATAGAAGTACCTGATGAGACCATGAGGCCAAAATGAAGGTCGCGTATTCTATATGATTCTAATTATTAAAGTTTAAAGCTCTACATGTCATTTAAAAAAAAAAAAAATAAGTTATTTTTATCACGCCTTAAACGAGTCTTTATTTAGCGGTTCAAATCTCGATCCAATTGTAGTTACTGGCATTCACATGTTTCGACCAATCCATTCTTGAACATTAAGTGTACACTGTAGTGTACAGTCTGTGAGAATCGTCATTAGAAAAAGAGACTTGCTTCTCTCTTATGGCATACACCTGACAATGGTTGTGGAATGGATAAGTTGAAACGTTTAGTAGCAAATATTGTTTTAGTGTTGTTGAGTCAGCTATGTCGATGTTTTTGTCAATTTGGACAATGGAAACTTAGTTAAAATTTATGGATGCAGATATGGAATATTCTTAACTTCACTGTTCATCAAATAGAGAACTTTTAAGTAAAAAAAAAAAAAAAAAAATCGTGTTTTTTTTTTTTTTTTTTTTTTTGTAATAATTATTACAGTAAATGTGTATAAAAATTATTTTATTTTTTTATATCAGTTTCACCCATGCAAGGCAGTAAAGGAAAGCCATAAGGGGTTATTGGGTGTGGAAGAATTAATAACAGAAACAATAGTGAATGGGAAGAGAAAACGGATACCGATCAAGGTTTTTTTTTGGGGGGGGTACTATTTTTAATTAGATTTCTTTAAAATAAATCCTTCCTTTCCAATTCCAGGCTTTCCAGCCAACTTTAATCTGAAAAGTAAATGCAGCGTCAATCGCTATCTACTATCCACCTGATTACTCTCTTTTTCCACGTCCACTCATAATGAGTATTCCTAATTCCTCCACACCCTGTATTTTAGTGGCTTTACTGCCTTGCATTGGGGGGGGGGGTTCCGATTAAAAAAAATCTTCAGTCTGTGTGACATTTGTCAGAATAAAAAATATCGATTTGTCATCGATTTAAAAGAGGGTGTCTTGTTTATAATATCGATACAGTGCCAAATCGATCCCTGTTACAGAGCTGTTGGCTTTAACAGTTTTTTTGCATACGAAAACATTTTGGTGAGGAGGCGGGTACGTAGAGATAATCAACAAGTGGATGTAGTCATTTTTATTTTAATTAAAATAAAAAAGAGTATCCTTCATGTAAGAAGGTTATAAACCGAATATAAAAATTCTAGGGCATATTATGAGGAAAGATGGCTTGTAAAATCTGATACTCACAGGACAGGTTGAAAGGTAAGAGGGACAGAAGAAAACAATGCATAACATAGCGAGTTTAAGTAAAAATGGTTGACTGACGGAACAGGGATTTTTAGGAGAACCATGATCACCTATTGTCCTGGAAGAAAGGCACGAAGAATAAGCAAATAAAATAACATTTATTTGTTTCTTAGTATTAAAATTTAAATGTTATTTTCAGCAGGTACTATATATTTGTTGAGACGAGTTGATATTAATTTCAACGTTTTAAGAAAATAAGCGGGGAAAAAACACATGGATGGCGGAATAGGGTTTTTAGGAAAAATAAGGCAAAATTTATTAAGACCCGCACAGAACAGGAAATAGTGGAGAGTCATGATCACCTACGTCCTGAGGGGACACGGTACAAAGAAAAATAATTTAGAAACTTCAAATGTTTGTAAACGTGTCATTGGAAAAAAAATATGCAGATATTTGCAATTTCAAACTTGACGTTTGTAAATAACAGCTAATAAAAGTGATTTATTTATTAGCCCAAATGTCAATAACTTTGTAAAAGTCAAGGATCGATTCGAGTTGACACTGTATCAATATTGTAAATAAGCCCCCCCACCTCGTTCTAAATATTTTTTCCGACAAGTATTGCGGTCTAAAGACATACAATATAATTATTTCCACCAAAAAAATTACCACTATTTTTCTTTTTATGAGTGGACGGGTATTTTTAATTTAAAAAATAGTGCCAATTCTTAAAAAAATACAGGAAATAAAAATCAATACGAATTAATTTTTCAGGTTCCATTTTAAATTTCAAAGAAAACGTATTGCAATGTGGGGGAAAAAAAAATTTAGTAAAAGATCTGTTCCCAAAGCATAACGCAACATAGCGCTACGTTAAAACAGCACGAGTGTATACAGTCCATTTCAAAATACAAAGCTGGAAGCAGTTTTGGTGCCACAAGGTATCGAGATCTTCGCCTGGGATTACGTGTTTTACATTGAAAACACATTTAGCAGACCCAAAGTGATCTTAAAATAAAGCGTAAAACATTCATCAAAAACAATCATTTGAAACCGAGACAGGATTTTTAGGTTTTGAAATGCACAAATAAAGGATTGTTTTAATATTCTTATTGCAAAGTAGCTTCTGCTTGTTACTACAAGAAAAATATTTTTCTCACTTTTTAGTTTTTATTGTTTATAAAAAACAAACAAAAACAAGTAAAAGACATTTATTTCCAGAAACGCAATGGGTAGTACTAGTAAGAAAAGTCGACACTACAATAGTACGCGACTAACAGCAGACGTAACAGAACTAGCTGCAAAAAATGTTTGAAAGAGGCGAAGACAAGTTGGGAAAGAATTTAAACTCAAAAAAACTATCTCATCTGTCGGCATGGATGGAAACTGGCAAGCGAGTGTGGACCGCACTTGATGAATTATGTGAATTCTTCATCTGATTCAGTTATTGCAATGTAAATTTTAATGTTTAGCAATTATTACGTTCAAGACGGGGAGGGGAAGAGAGAGAGAGAGAAAAAAAAGATACAAGAATAATCTTAAAAGCAGGAGACAAAGTTACTACTATTACTACTGATGGAAAAAGAGCACCTGCTATTTCGGGTCACGGTCAGAGATCGCTACGCAAAGAAAAATAATGAGGAAGAAAGAATTACAATTTTATTTTGACAGCAGTTTCAAAGATAGTAGAATCTGTTTCAGGCAGGGCGTCACCAAAAAAAAAAAAAAAAAAAAAGACCAAAGAAATAAAAAAAACTGGAATTTATTTATCTCTCAAATGATTTGTAGTTTTATTTTTAGATTTATCTATAGTGTGTAAACATTTGTTTTGTTTTTAATTTGAAATGCGTATTTTTATTCGCCCGATTGTTTTTTTAGAAGAAAAAAAAAACAACCTAAAATACGGACATTGCAAAGTTTTATATAGGCTTTTTAAGTTTTTAAAAATTAATAGCAGTAATTACTTTGACAAAACATTTCAGCTGAATAGCATTGAGGCAAATGTCCTTAGTGTTTTTTTAGTACCCCAAGCAAGAAGAAGGGGCCACTAATCCTCCCTATAAGTACCGTAAATGGCCTTTTGTATACCATACTTTATGAGTTCAAGAGAAATAGACATGCATCAACTATTGGGCTGTGTGTCTTGGGGAATTTCCATTTATAAAAATTTAATAAAAAAAAAATTTTATAGAAGTTTTAAAATTTAAATTATTTCCTGTTAAGACCGAGTTTAAAGCTTTTATTTATTTATTTTTAGCTTTAAATAAGCGAGCCTTCAAGGTATTGAATTTGAAAGTAATTCTTAAAGAAAAAAAAAAAATCTGCATAACCATAAGCAAACAAGAAAACTCGATACTTAATTTAAGTCTTATGTAAGGTAAGAAGGACAAGGTTAAGAAACTGGTTTAACAGGTGTTGAATCGAAACAGCTAGATTTGTAAAAAAAATATAATAATTTTAGAACACAGAAGTTTAAAATTAAAAATAGACTAGCGTGTGCTTTTCATTCCAGACCGACATCTGACAAAGTTGTAGTAAACATTAGGTAAAAATGTTTAAATTCCGAACTAAATGCCACTCGACGGATGGTATTCAATAAATTTTATGAATCAGAAAAATAAAAATCATATGCCATATGTTAGAAAAGTAAATGCCATTCACATTTGGCGCAAATTTAAGACCGTTCTTAAACCAGGAAGCTATGTGAAAAATGAATTTCAATTTAAAGTAGGTTGAATCAGTCAGTAAACAATCCAATAGAATTTCAAGTTCTGCACGGATATAGAAAAATAGACACGATAATGCTGCGTTGTCGAAAGTGAAAACACTTTCAAAAACTTAACGCTAAGCAAAGTTAATAGTTGTACAATGTACAATATACTTTGTTGAAAGGAACCACAAAAATGCCTTCATTTTTCGACACTTTAAAAATATTCTGAGGAAGTAGAAAAATATTAACGCATAAAAAAATAATCTCCCTTAAGGCTTAAGAAAACAATACCCCACCATTATTAAAAATGTGTCGAAGATTTGTAACTTGTTTTAAGAAGCGGTAAAGATTTCTAGGAAAAAAAAAAAAAAAAAAGCCCCCGTCATTAAGGATCGTTGCAACTTACCTTTACACTGGAATCCTTGTTTGCCAAATCCCCTACAAAATACAAAAGCATTAAAAGATTTATTTATTGTACAGAAAAATAAATAGGTAGAGAACAAGAGGAAAAGCGTAATGCTTCTACAAGTAGTAGCGAAGATAATTTTAGTTAGATACACACGCTAATGCGAAAAAGAAAAAAAAAAGCATTCTTTTTAGAATTATTCAACTAGTTCGTCGTAGGCGGAAGGGAAGAAGAAAACGGAAAGAGATTTTACTGTAACCGTCAAGTATATTTTTCGCACAATTTATTTTAAATTGAAAGAAAAACTTTAGATATATAAAGATTTTTCTTGGGGGAAATTACAAGTTTAACTTGTCAAATATAAAGAGACGAGCAGCATTTGAAAACTAAAAGAATCAAGAATTTTAAGTGGGAGAGAGTAGAATATGAAAGCAAGTTTTAGAAATCATTTTTCCTCTTTTCGAAGTGACTTTAGTTTAAAAACATGGACTTTTTAACGTGATAGGGAAAAAAAGATATTTAAATAATTGACTAATTTATATATTTCAAACAGGTCAATTTTTGACGAGAAAAAAAAAAAAAAAAAAAGGGTTAAAAAAAAAAAAAAAAATCAAAAAACTTTTTGCAACGTGAAAAGAAAGGACTTTCCTTTTTTTAGTTTCAATATTTTCCCAACAGACACACAAAAGTGCCAATTGAATTGATTCAATGACAACGCTGCGTACAGATTCTGAATTTGTGAAAGTTGGTTAACTTTTTTGTTGTTGTTGTTGAAATTTAATAGGCTAAAAATTTCAGGTTTTGTTTAAGAATTTGCAAACCTTCCCCCTACTCAAAGCATGCAAGCTTCGTTTAACTGCATCAAATTTTACGCACTAATTGTTAAAAACCCCATTGATGACAAACGAAGCATTTATTTGCCGACTATAACTTAGTCTTCTCTCTCTACGTTACAGAGTAAGACGCATTATTATTATTAGGAGTCACACTATTGAAAAGGCGTGATTATTATTTCTTCCACCCACACGTGAAGAATAGCATTTCAATGCCACTTGCAAAAAAGAGCGTGATACACACGCTAACATTACACACGATCGAACGAATATATACGCACATACAAGAAGTAAAGTGAGGGTTTTTACACTTTTACACGCATTTTATTTAAAACTAAAAGCAAGCAGTCTTATCAGGACATATACAGACAAGATCATTATAGAAACTTTTTTATATACAAATCAACTGTCATTTTCCCCTTAAATTTAAACAAATTTTTTTGTCTTCGTTTCAAAATTTCGCTCGCCGACAAGTTACAGAAAATGACGTAAACAAAACATTGAGAGGAAAATCGAAATTATGTTTAAAGTTTAACTTCAAATAAACCACACTACACATGCATACAAATGCATTCGTTTTTATTCTTTTCATAACCTACAATTCAACAATATATTTTTTAATACATCACTTAAGTTTCCACATCCACAATTTTCTTTTTAATCGGATAGCAAGTGAACGGAACCTAAACCTTAAATTTGTAAAAACGGTTACAGACTGTCACATTAAAGATTTGTACCAGGAAGAAGGAAAAAAAAAAAGTTAAAAAAAAAAAGTAAGTAAAAGTTAAGTGTGGCAACAACTGACAGTTTTGTAAAATAGCCACTGTAAGAAAAAAGAAAAACGTAAGTTTATAGTTTATCAATTGAAAATAAAATAAAAACTCATTTTTAACTTTTTTCTTTTCTTCCTTTGCTTAAAACAAGAAGGATAAAGAATGTTATTTTAGCGAAGATTTAAAAAAAATAAATAAATAAAAGCACGGCATAAGAGACATTTTATAATTTGTCAAGTTTTAACTTCGAAATTTAATCACGTTTACAGAATTAAAATAAAATTATCTTTTTTAAAACTGCACTTATAATCACTTGCTTTGCTAAATGCGCGCATTGCTTTCTCGGCGTGTCAAAGCTACAGAAAGCGCGTGTGTGTGAGTCCGTGTGTCACTTACTTTACGAAAACATGGATGGATAGGCACTGAATAGTAGTAGTAAAAAAAAGTGGTAAATATTTAAACGATTCTCACCAAATAAAATCCTTACAGTGGCTGCAGAAGGTCGGCTGCTTGAAAAAGCGCGGCACAAACTTGTGGTCTTTGATTTCGAAGACATTTTTCTGTCGTAAAGCACCTCGACGTTGTACTCCTTTCACGGCGACAGGCTCCGAGTCAGCCATTTTTGCACTGACCGTAAGTATACGTGTGTGCGTGCGTGAGAGCAAAGTGCGTGCGGGTGTGGATTTCAAGGCGAGTGCGCGCGCGCGTTGATTGGCTGATGCTCGCTACCGGGCCGCGCCGCACATACATACACACGACCTCACACGCACTAATAAGGGAGGTAACTCTGAGTGACTAGCACACGCACTTACAGACCGACACAATCACGTTGCGCGTGCGGGTGTAGCTCAGTGGTAGCCCTATAGGATTGCAAGCTGTGAGGTCAGTTCTATTTTTGGTAGCGGGTGGGTGATGTTCGTTACTAACAATTTACGTAGCGGACTGAAAAACACTAATCGTTTTGCTTAAAAATAAAATAGAAAACAAAAGCTAGCCCCTTTTGTAAATTTTAGCCAACTTGCTTGTAAAATCCGTAGTCGAAACCCCTGCGCAAATACTGTCGTTAAGTCAACATTGTTAAATGTTAAAATAATTTTTCTAGTGTTTTACTTTTAGCTAAGTGGCTGCAAAGGGATCTTTATAAGTACAGAAAATGGTAAAAATCTGGCAACCCTAAACATAGAAGGACCACATGATCAGTTTCAGAAAGGACCATAAAACCCTGTTCACGGCCCCGAAATAAGTAATGAAATTTAGAGTTAGCGACGTGGTTTTAAATTTGATATCCGCTACTGCTGGTGAAATTTAGCGATATTGTTAAGAAAAGGCATGAACCCTAAATCTCCTGCATAAACAGAAATAAAACTAAAAGCCTAGTAGAAGAAAGCAGAACCGCCAAGAAACGTTGTGCTCGTGTCTAGTTAAGGATCGAGCGTTGAGGTAATAATAATTCTTATCGAATCTGTGAGCTGCATGTATCACGAGGCACGAAGAATTTGGAAAAAGAAAAGAAAAAAGAAATGTATGACTTTTATTGCGGGATTTTCTGAGAAATTTTGTAATTTTTAGGTCTCACCTTCTTATTTTATTTTATTTTTTTAATCAAGAAAACTGTATTTAACAGTTCAACCTGACATTCATTCCTATCCCCAGACCATTATCGCATCGATGCAAATATTTGGGTGCCCTGCCATACACACCCACACACGTAGAGAGGAAAGAAAGATAAAGACAAGTGAGAAACGCGAATCACTTGCAAACACGACGTTCGTAATATACCTGCTACTACACGTATGCAGCGGAACTCACAAGAAGAGGCAGATGTTATAGTTCTTCTGTTTTTTTTTGTTTTAGAGATATATGCTCTTAATGAAAAATGTTCTTAAAATATGGCCTGAGTTTTCTTAGCTTATGAGTTGGCATTTATTTAAGCTTTTAAAAAAAGTTTTTATTTCCTTCTTTTAAATAACGTCTTTGCTTCGCTCTGTCGCAAGGACTACGTCAATGGAAAACATTACATATCGATACATAAAATCATAAGCAACGTTATTTATTTGTGACAAGCCTCCACATGAGAAATTAACTGAATAAAAAGAAACCAGATATTATTATTTATAAGGATTGTGCAAAAGTTCTCTGTGATTTTTTTCTCTCAATAAAGACTAGTGACTACAGTACACTACTAAATACAGAATTAAAAACGCTTATTTTTGGCACACTCTTTAAGAGTCTTAAATTATTAAGAAATGACACTTTATTTACTGTAGTAGTCGTAATTATAGTGTCAAACTTGTCCTTTAGTGTAAATAACTTTATAATCTATTCCATAAGAGATGTGTCTTGTTTATATGACTTTTATACGTATTTATCTGTCACGCAGCCTGAGATAATGATATTCAGTTGTTATAGTAACATGAGACATTATTCGACACCAATAAATGAACATGACTTGTGTTACCATAACAACAAAATATCTTTTTATTTCTTACGCTTTTTATTTTTTTTGTTTCGTCTTAGGTCTCATTCTTTCTTTCTTTCTTTCTTTCTTTCTTTCTTTCTTTCTTTCTTTCTCTTTAAAGTGGACATTGAAGTCAACACCCAGAGGCGACTGTCTGTTTCATGATAAACACAATCGTCAGGTTATATATGCATAGGCCCTGGCGATTGCGTTTTAACATGAAACAGACTGTCGCCTCTGGGTGTTGACTTCAATGTCCACTTTTATAATTATATACGCTCTATCCCTGATATTGAGCACTTTAACCTATATACATACGCACACGCGCGCGCGCACACACGCACACACACACACACACACACACACACACACACACACACACACACACATATATATATATATATATATATGTATGATAAAATATAGTTTTAAGGATTAGTTTTATAGATTCCAAAAAAATTTCGCTCGAAGATAGAACAGAGCTTGGTACTTTAATTCAATTTAATTCAAATAATTATATTGAAGTTTTCGGCTCTTGTTTTGAAACATGAGAACTCTTATGTAGCGTTGGAATCATATTTTTAAATAAATAATTATATTTAGGCTCTACTTTTGTATCGAGCACTGTTTTTTTTAAAATAATAACAAAAATACTAAAGAACTTTGGATTATTTACCTAACGAGTTTTATTCCTATTTTCTATATATTTTACACACACACACACACACACACACACACACACACACACACACACACACATATATATATATATATATATATATATATATATATATATATATATATATATATAGTCCAAATGTAAAAGAACGAAGAGTAAGATTTCAGCGTTCAAAACATTAATTTAAAACAGAGCTCAATGCAAAATTAGATCCGCCGTATATATTTATTTATTATGCGGTGTTACATTAGAACATGCATATACCCACTACAAAACTGTACATCCTTGTTCAGTTGCATCGTGATTCCTCACCTGATGAAACTTAAAAAAAGATTTTTTTGGGGTATGTGCATGTTCTAATGTAACACTGTAAAAATTATATATATATATATATATATATATATATATATATATATATATATATATATATATAATACCGTTTAAAAACACAACGCTTGAAGACTGGAAATTTTACTAAGAAACATCGATGTCGGGAAAAAATTGATATTTAAAAGTTAAGTAATCTTTTCATCTAATATCATTAATGCTCTATTTTTAATATTATTTTATTATTTATAATATTGAGCACTATATATAAAAATATCTTCTGTTACTTAAATCATATATATATATATAGAGAGAGATAATATTAGTGGTTAATATACACATACATATGCAATAATATATCTAAACTATATAAATATATATACATACATACACATACATATATATATATGTATAAACAATAATTCCAAGAGGAAGGATCCAGGTAGAACTCAATGTCTAGGACAGAGTAAGGATATAATAAAAAGGCTTAAACACTAATATTCCATGGTTTATTAGTGTTTAAGCCTTTTTTTATATATATATATATATATATATATATATGCATGCGTGCGTGTGTGTGTGGACTGGACTCTCCCGTCGTTTTCGGCGTATGAGGGTACAGAGACTCAGTTTTTGGAATCGAACAGCCAGTAATATACGCACATATGATTTGATTATAGTGATGAAAGCCTTTGTAGAACCACCCACACTTTTTGGAAGAGCCCCCACTACAAAAAAGAACTGGTGCACATATTGTGCCACATGAAACCCCAACGAACCTCCACACGTTTTGAATCCAGTCCTATTCCTAGACCGGTTGCCAACCAAGGCTATAAGACTCAGTCATTCCTGCTATTTACCCATAGCTGGATGGGAAAAGATGGATTAATACCTTTCCCAAGGGTATTTGCACGTAGGTGAATGTAATGAACTTGTCTGGAATTCGATCCCGCCTCTCCGATTACTCAATCTGAGCCTGCATTCATTACTCCACGCTTCGCTCTATCTATCTATCTATCTATCTATCTATCTATCTATCTATCTATCTTATGGCCGGCTATTGTCTCTCGAGCACACTGATCTGCTAGTGCGGCAGGCTCAGGCACATTTGAGTTTGTTCAATACCCACAGAATCCACTGCATTTATGCTGTGTGGACATTAGTTACACTTTCTGGGAGAGAGCGGGTCATCTGATGGAATCAACGGTTTAAACAAGGTAAGTATGCTGAAACTCTCTGTCACAATGACTTGTGCCTATACAACTATTGACAGTCGTGAGAAAACACGCTCTAGGCTCTCCAGATACTTTCCAAACATGCAGTACGCAGGCCGATAACATCAACCATAGTAAGTTTAGAACCTGAATCTATCTATCTATCTATCTATCTATCTATCTATCTATCTATCCTAAAAAACATGACGATATTGGTCTGACCATCAGACAATATGAAACCTTAGACAAGAAAACATTCCAAACAAGACAAAAGGCAGCCATCTACATATGCCGCAAATTAAAGTGCTCAACGCCTAGACTATCTAGACAGATAAAAAAAAACACTTTCACAACGACAACAAACTACGAAAGGCAGCGCGAGCCTCAACTCAAGTCTCACGCTCTCGCGATCTTCAGGCAAGTATCTTTCTTTCTCTCTCTCTCTCTCTCTCTCTCTCTCTCTCTCTCTCTCTACATATATATATATATACCGAGTGTAACAGGAAAATTGTCTAAATCGCATGACATCATAATTGTCCATCCCACAAAATGTTTAATATCTGAAAAAAAACACAAAGCTAATTGAGTTTCTTTTTTCACGGTTTTCAGATAAGACGTTTAGCTATCTTGACACCATTTGCTGTTAGAATCACTGAAAAATATTTTGAGTTATTCAGTTAGAAAGAGAACAGGTTAAAATAATTTTGCGTCACACCCACTACCTTTTCAAATGAGCAATAGTGAGAGGAAAAAGATCATTCAGGCCTTCAGTAATGCTACCAACATTCATACTCTGGCTTCGATCTTCAACGTCCACTCAAGAACCATGAAGATAACGGTGAATAAGTTGAAAAATAGAGAGAACAGTAGAGAGGAAACCTGGATCAGGAAGAATGATCAACATTTTAACTTAGCGCAAAAGAGACCAATTAGAAAAGATCCAACTCAATCCATAAGACGTTTGGCATATGAGAGAGGAGTTTCAGCTATGACAGTCCAAAGAGCAGTGAAAAAAGACTTGAAAATGAAGTCATATGTGAAACCTGTGAGGCACTTTGTAACTTTAGGACAAAATCTTAGAAGGTTAGAGAGGACGAAGATCATCTTGAATAAGTTGGAAAATAATCGATATTGAGTTGAAATTCATCAAGAAAGGTGCCGTTTTTTTGTTTTTTTTTGTTTTTGTTTTTTTGTTAACCCAAGTACTCCGAGGTCGTCCTCAGGGGTGAATTACAAAGACAAACAATGTAACTATGATCGTTATGAGGGTGATTTTTGTAAACAGGCACGAACGGGCTCTGTTATAATTACCGTATATACATGCTTATCATACGAACTTTGAAGACCTAATTTTGAAGCTAATTTGACTACGGTAAATAGCTATATAGTTTGGTCAACGGCCGAGCCAGGGACAGCCGTACATGCGCTAATTTTCTATCACGTGTATGATGCGACCCCCTTAAAATTAACTTCAAAATTCGCATAATACGCGAGTATTTTTTTTCTTTAAACATTCCAAGGCGGGAGTGCCACTATTACGCAGTGAGTTACAGAAAGTGAAAGTGAGAGTAAAGGTTGGGTATAGGGAGGATTGAGGAAAAGATGAACGGGGATCAAGGTAATAGAATGTGGAGATTGATATTGCATTTAGATTTTTTAATAATGTATTTATCAGGGAAGCAAGTAAACGGAAGGGAGTTCCACTGTCGGGAAATGCAAGAAAAGATCTGTTGGAGTAGAAGAGGCAGTTCCATTTAACTATTTCAACAGTAAAAGGGTGGGACCTAAATGCCGATCCAGTAGCATGCTTAAATTCATGCAGTTGGGGTATCAGTGAAAAAAGCTCATCAGAGCAGTTGCCATGAAAATATTTGTAGAAAAGACAGAGGGAAGCCAGATCATGTATGTGAGAAAGTGACTGAAGCCGAGATGTCAGGTTGGGACTGGTTACATTGCAGATCCTTTGGATTAGGTCGAGAACTTCGAGATGAACTGCGGGTGCACCAGAACAGATATGGCAACAATATTCAATGCACGGACAAATGATAGATTTGTAAATGTGTAAGATAGACTATGATGAGAAAAACCTTCTGGCACGACACAATGAACCGTATTTATACATTTATTAAAATATACGGTGTTTTAAAATTAACTGTTGTAGCTATGGTGTTTTTTCTTTCTTTTTTGTTGTAAACAAGCGTTCACAATATAAGGGAGCTAACTAGTGATAGTAAATATACAAATGGCATTAAATGTTGGTAAAATACATTTTAAAACATTTCGACTATACGCATAGTAAATTTTGTTCAGTTTTCCTTAGTTGCTTTTGATATAGATGGCTTCGAGAATTTGAAGATTTTGTTTATTATTTTCGTGGTGTTGTACATTGGTATTTTTGTCACTATATATAGAGAGATAGATACAGAGAATACTAATTTTAAA
>CAHIKZ030000388.1:605000-630000 GCA_903632075.3 Acanthosepion pharaonis
ACTCACTATAATCAAATTTCATGTGCTGGTGTTGGGCTGTCGGTCGGGCAGACCCCTTGACCCTCATACGTATATATATATATATATATATATATATATATATATATATATATATATATATATATATATATATATATATATATTATATAAGGCACACTGAAAAGACTAAAAACATCCACGCTGCTTGAAAATAATCAACCAACAGCGAATTGTCTAGAGAAAAGAAAGTGTGGGGGGTAAACACCGACAGAGTAAACTAACTTAAAACGTAAAAAGTGCTCAATACACTAAGTAGAAAAAAACTAAAAAAACCTAACGAGCAGAACCCATCTTCCCACGTTTCACATAACGGATTATCAGGATAACTCTGGAGCCAGATTTATCCTGATGATCCGTTAGGTGAAACCTTGAAGATAGGTTCTAACTCGTTAGGCTTTTTTTTTTTAGTCTTTATATATATATATATATATATATATCAAAGGTAAAACCTAATGGATCCATCTTAATATTTTATATCCTACTTGGATTATCCTTTCCACTTACGTATTTGATATATATATATATATATATATATATATATATATATATATATATATATATATATATATAAGTGTGTGTGTGTGTGTGAAAATATATAGAAAATAGGAAAGAACTCGTTAGGTAAATAATCCTTTAGTTCTTTAGTATTTTTGTTATTATTTAAAAAAAAACAGTACTCGATACAAAAGTAGAGCCTAAATATAATTATTTCTTTAAAAATATGATTCCTTCGCTACATAAGAGTTCTCATGTTTCAAAACAAGTGCCGAAAACTTCAATATAATTATTTGAATTAAATTGAATTAAAGTACCAAGGTTTTCGGCTCTTGTTTTGAATCATGAAAACTCAAGGAATGAGAAGGAATCATATTTTTTAAATCAATAATTATATATATATATATATATATATATATATATATATATATATATATATATATATAAATATATATATATATATATAAATATATAAATATATATATATATATATATATATATATTTTTATATATATATATATATATAAAAAGAGAGAAATAGGTCGATGTATATAGAGAGAGATAGAGAAGGAGAAAGTGAGAGATTTATATATATATATATATATATATATATATATATATATATACCGGTGTAACAGCAAAATTGTCCTAATTTTAGATTAAGCTCTGAACCGTTCTATCTTAGAAATGATTAAAAATATCTTACTGGAATTCTCCGAGGTTTTTATAACACTAATGTACTCTACTTTGAGCAATAAGAATGTATAATTACTCCCCAAACTTAACAGAATAATCCTGATGAAATCGATCATAAACGAAAATGATATGGTGATCGTTAATTACTCATGGCTAAGGATCGGAAGTTCACACACACACACACACACATATATATATATATATATATATATATATATATATATATATATGAGTAAAGTATATTTAGGCAGAAAGTATTCATCCAAACGAATTTGATTTAAAAGAATCGACGTTTAATTTTTATAGTTTTGAATAAGTTATTGCGTATTCTGCTCCAAGTTGTGGATAAGCTGTCCGAAATTCATGTTCAAGTCTTTTCGACCATTGCTGTAATTTTTAAGGGTCCAGTATGGTGTCTGTATGGTAGTTGGAATTCCTTGTTTACATCCTGGTGTTCTTTGGAAAGTTATTCGCACCTTGTCCTTCAAATGGCCCACGAGGTGGCGCTGTTGTAAACCGTAACAGCGATAAACCGAAAAGGTATTAGTAAAAACAGCCGGCTCCTCTCCGCTGAGGAAAGTTATCTTCTTCTGGCTTATTGTCAGCCGGGCCCATGACGCATCATATATTTTCTTACAACAAAGCCTGCAAAAGTTTTTTCTCCCTTTTACAGCTACACATTGCAGGAGTTCATAAGTTCGCCTATCGCCCGGATCACACTCCTCCCCGATCTTTCAAACAGGAGTTTTATCCTTTGCTAGTAATTCAGGATCGGGTTTCCGGTTCCTTCTAAAGTCTACTTTAACTCTATACTTCTAACGTCTCTGCTTAAACTCTGAAATTGTATTTACTATTTATCTTTTATTTTAATTTTTTATTTATATACATTTTTCGTAACCGGAGTAGATATTTTCTACTATTGCCCGGTTCACACTCCTCCCCGGTCTTTTAAACAGTAGAGGTTTATCTCGTTTCCTCTTTAGGATAGCGTTTCGGCTTCCTTCTAAAGTCTACTTCAGCTCTATACTTCTAACGTCTCCAACTAAACTCTGAAATTCTATTTATTTTTCTCCCTCAATAAGAGTAGATAGGTTCGTCTATCGTTCGGTTCACACTCCTCCCCAGTCTTTTGAACAGGAGTAGAAGGTTATCCCTTGTTTCCTGTTTAAGATTGGGTTTCCGGTTCTTTCTAAACTCTACTTCAACTCCATAATGTTAACGTCTCTACCTGAAACTCTAACGTTTTATTTACTACTAGCAGTAGAGCCCAGCGTTGCCCGGGGATGTAACAGTCAGAGATAGATCAAGTATCGATCATCATAAAGACTGAAAAATAAAATTGACAAAGATTATTGTTTAAGGTTGACGGACACGCATGTCTTAATTAGTTTTTTTTTTGTTGTTGTATTTTTTTGGGTTTTTTTTACGAATTGGTCAAACACAAACAAAAACATTGTTTTCAATCGTTATGAGTCTACCGATTGAATAGAATTTTATTATAAACAATTGTCTTGTAAATGGAATTTTTAAAGCATTCTAAATGTAAAAATAAAGAAAAAAGTGTGCAAGACAATAAGAAACACTACCTGCCAAAAAAAGTGAAGTTTTGAAATTGGTTGAAAAATGTAAGAAATTCGATCCTATATATAAACGAACACACACACACACACACACACACACACACACACACACACACACACACACACACACACACACACAACCTGGGTTTTATAAGTATAACTCGATATGAGTTGTCCCCCTTTCATTCCCGCGTCAGCGATGTCTCTTAATCGTGTTTTCAAATTGATTTCGTGCAAAAACAATTGTGTTTTTCCAATTTTTGGCACTGTCAGAACCACCGCAAGGTAATTTTACGCAGTCCTGTGAAGTTTTGTTAAAATCGGTTGAAAAATGTAGGAAATCCGATCCAATATATAAACGAACAGACACACACACAACCTGGGTTTTATAATAAGCATGATTTATTTTTCTTCAACGGGAGTAGATATGTTTGCCCGTCGTCCACTTCATACTCCTACCTGATATTTTAATAGGGTTAGAGGCTTAGGCCTTGTTTCCTGTTTAGGATTGGGTTTCCGGTTCCTTCTATAGACTTTTCATTCTTTTTTACTCACAGTAGTCTTTTGTGTTTTACTGGCATTATCGCCTTACATGGGGTGAATTGATAAAAAAATAGCCCATTTTGGGCCTAGTCTGACTCTTGTAAAGATAATCACAGAAGGATTCAGATACTTTCCCGGGGGATAGAATAAGCTGACCCTTTATCCAGTATCTTTAACAATGGGTTTTATATATGAGTTCCACTGAGATCTGAAATGAACTTAAGACACATACAGGTTCAAAATATGATGTCTCATTGGGAATGCAACCGACATACACAAAATGGTGCTGCAAACCATCTGCATTGTTTTATGCTCGTGTATTTCTCGGTGGCAAATATAAAGCGACCCTCCATTGTGAATTGTTGACAAGAAACTAGTTCTGTTAACAATCGGTTGCTTTTTGTTGTGTCCTCACGATCAGCAAATTTAAACCCCATTCAGCATGTACTAGACATGTTGCTAACTTCAATAAATTCCCTGCAGGATAAAATTAGGTTTCCTGCTCCTTCTAAAGTATTTTCATACTCTTTCATACTCAGTAGCCCCCCTTGCGTCTTAGTGACATTATCGCCTTGCTTGGGGTGAATTGATTAAAACGCGCGCGCACACACAACTATATTTCCTCTTTTCTTCTATTGTCATTATTTATATAAAAATATACATGCAAAATTCCTTCACCGGCTGAAATTTATTCATTTGAAACCTCAACCCTGTTTGAAGCCTCAACCCTGTCCATTAGAATCAAATTGTACCCACTTATATGGTTTAGGGATACACGTCTTACTAATTAACCCATAGCTGGGGAGGAAGGGATGGATTCATACCTTTCTCAATGGTAATATGTGCGTAAGTGAATATAACGAACCCAGCTAGAATTGGAACTCAGCTCTCCGATTAACAATTCTATTCCATTACCCCACCCACTCATTCAAGCTCAGAGTACCTGGTATTACCAATTGGTTACCCATCTAGGTACTGACCAGGCTCGACGTTACTTAACGTCGGTGATCGTACATGAACCAGTGTTTCAACGTGATGTCGAGGAAAGCACATTACTCCACCTTCACATCTAAGCTTATAGCAAGTGGTATTCCCAAGCAGTCACCTATATTGGTACTGACCAGGCTCAACGTTGCTTAACGTTGGTGATCGTACGTGAATCGGAGTTTCATCGTGATGTCGACGCAAGGACATTACTCCACCCGCGCATTCAAGCTTATAGCAAGTTGTATTCCCAAGCAGTCACCCATCTTGGTACTGACCAAGCTCGACGTTGCTTAACGTCAGTGATCGTACAAGAACCGGTGTTTCAACGTGATGTCGAGGTAAGCACATTACTCCACCCTCACATCGAGGCTTATAGCAAGTGGTATTCCCAAGCAGTCACCCATCTTGCTCGACGTTGCTTAACGTCTGTGATCGTATGTGAAACGGTATTTCAATGTGACATTGAGCATGCTCATTACTCCTCCCGCACATCGAAGCTTATAGAAAGTTGTATTCCCAAGCAGTCACCCATCTTGGTACTGACCAGACTCGACATTGCTTAACGTCGGTGATCGTACATGAACTGGTATTTCAACGCGATGTCGAGGTAAGCACATTACTTCACCCGCACATCGAGGCTTAAAGCAAGTGGTATTCCCAAGCGGTCATCCATTTAGGTACTGACCAAGCTCGACGTTGCTTAACGTCGGTGATCGTATGTGAACCGGTATTTCAACGTGATGTCGAGCAAGCACATTACTCCTCCCGCACATCGAACCTAAGAATAACTGGTATTCCCAAGCTGTCACCCATCGAGGTACAGAACAGGCTTGACGTTACTTAACTTCGCTGATTGTACCCTGTTTAGTTAATGATTTGAATACATTGTTACACATTAATTAGTCAGTTGTAAAGATAGAATTTACTTTCTCTCATAACGCACAGGCAAGGGTAATGTAGGTGGCTGAAAAACAGTTGGTATTTAGCGGTCGTACAGAATACGCACTGCTATTATTTACCCTTAAATATCTAGAACAAAAAACGCGTATTACAGACGAATAACCGCGGTATTTATTTCAATTTTGAAGTGCGTAAGATTATTTAGTTCTCGTGTATACTACGCACCCCAACTTGTAAGTTTAAAAAATCGTTTTGCGATCGTTTACTGAAAGTGAGTGGCTAGATTTTGATGTGATGCACATCACATAAAGTAATTCCGGTATAGGTAAACATCCCCGCCTCCTACGAGAAAGTATGCGGAGTTTTAAAGACTATCTTGCATTGAAGCTATGAACTAACATAATTTGAAGCGTCAGACAATTAGAGTCTGTTGGATGGTACCGGAAATGGAAAAGACTTTAGATGGAATCGGAAATCCACTCCTAAACATGAATCAAGAGATAAAACTCTGTTAAAAAAAATAAATAAATAAATAAAAATAATAAAATAAAACAAAATAAATAAATAAAATAAAAAATGGAGAAGTGTGTGAACCGGGCGATACTTTGTGTCCTTATTATTATAGTCTCGCATCGATTTCGTCCGGTTAACTGATATTTCTGCCACATTCAAAGTTTGTGGGGGGGGGTGGTTAATACTAACACTAATTTTGTTTAGTTTCTTGTAAATATATTTCGACATATTGTATATACTCATTGGAGATTTTTTAAAAGTTGTTGTTTTTTATGCCCCCCTCCCCCACAGACAATATTTGTACATAAGGGGTGTATTTAGGTTTTTCATTGAGTCAAAGAGGCATTTTGGTGGATGTAGTAAGAAAGGTATGGATGAATGTGTTGTTTTGGTGATTGGAATATTGTTTAGTATGATAGGGTCAGTGATTGTGGCTAGCTAAGTTTTATTTTAAGACAAGTGATGACCGTCCTTTTCCCCAGCCCCCTTTTCGGCCTTGTGCCACATTTGTACATAGTACAATAAATAATGAACCGGGCGATACTTAAACTTATCTCCTCCTGTATCTGTCCTTATTTCTGAGATGAACAACTGTACATTATTGTACTATTGTCCTCATCTTTGTCGCCATATTTATTACAATGTTTTGGCCTTTCAGTATCTGTCTATATTTCTGAGATGAGGTATTATGTACATTATTTACATTATTCGGACTATTGTCCTCATCTTTGTCGCCATATTTATTACAATGTTTTGGCCTTTCAGTATCTGTCTATATTTCTGAGATGATGTATTATGTACACTATTTACATTATTCGGACTATTGTCCTCATCTTTGTCGCCATATTTATTACAATGTTTTGGCCTTTCAGTATCTGTCTATATTTCTGAGATGAGGTATTATGTACATTATTTACATTATTCGGACTTTTGTCCTCATCTTTGTCGCCATATTTATTACAATGTTTTGGCCTTTCAGTATCTATCTATATTTCTGAGATGATGTATTATGTACACTATTTACATTATTCGGACTATTGTCCTCATCTTTGTCGCCATATTTATTACAATGTTTTGGCCTTTCAGTATCTGTCTATATTTCTGAGATGAGGTATTATGTACACTATTTACATTATTCGGACTATTGTCCTCATCTTTGTCGCCATATTTATTACAATGTTTTGGCCTTTCAGTATCTGTCTATATTTCTGAGATGAGGTATTATGTACATTATTTACATTATTCGGACTATTGTCCTCATCTTTGTCGCCATATTTATTACAATGTTTTGGCCTTTAAAGTATCTGTCTATATTTCTGAGATGAGGTATTATGTACATTATTTACATTATTCAGACTTTTGTCCTCATCTTTATCGCCATATTTATTACAATGTTTTGGCCTTTCAGTATCTGTCTATATTTCTGAGATGATGTATTATGTACACTATTTACATTATTCGGACTATTGTCCTCATCTTTGTCGCCATATTTATTACAATGTTTTGGCCTTTCAGTATCTGTCTATATTTCTGATATGAGGTATTATGTACACTATTTACATTATTCGGACTATTGTCCTCATCTTTGTCGCCATATTTATTACAATGTTTTGGCCTTTCAGTATCTGTCTATATTTCTGAGATGAGGTATTATGTACACTATTTACATTATTCGGACTATTGTCCTCATCTTTGTCACCATATTTATTACAACGTTTTGGCCTTTCAGTATCTGTCTATATTTCTGAGATGAGGCATTATGTACACTGTTTACATTATTCGGACTATTGTCCTCATCTTTGTCGCCATATTTATTACAATGTTTTGGCCTTTCAGTATCAGTCTATATTTCTGAGATGAGGTATTATGTACATTATTTACATTATTCGGACTTTTGTCCTCATCTTTGTCGCCATATTTATTACAATGTTTTGGCCTTTCAGTATCTGTCTATATTTCTGAGATGATGTATTATGTACACTATTTACATTATTCGGACTATTGTCCTCATCTTTGTCGCCATATTTATTACAATGTTTTGGCCTTTTCAGTATCTGTCTATATTTCTGAGATGAGGTATTATGTACACTATTTACATTATTCGGACTATTGTCCTCATCTTTGTCGCCATATTTATTACAATGTTTTGGCCTTTCAGTATCTGTCTATATTTCTGAGATGAGGTATTATGTACACTATTTACATTATTCGGACTATTGTCCTCATCTTTGTCACCATATTTATTACAACGTTTTGGCCTTTCAGTCTCTGTCTATATTTCTGAGATGAGGCATTATGTACACTATTTACATTATTCGGACTATTGTCCTCATCTTTGTCGCCATATTTATTACAATGTTTTGGCCTTTCAGTATCTGTTCATATTTCTGACATGAGGTATTATGTACACTATTTACATTATTCGGACTATTGTCCTCATCTTTGTCGCCATATTTATTACAATGTTTTGGCCTTTCAGTATCTGTCTATATTTCTGAGATGAGGTATTATGTACATTATTTACATTATTCGGACTTTTGTCCTCATCTTTGTCGCCATATTTATTACAATGTTTTGGCCTTTCAGTATCTGTCTATATTTCTGAGATGATGTATTATGTACACTATTTACATTATTCGGACTATTGTCCTCATCTTTGTCGCCATATTTATTACAATGTTTGGCCTTTTTCAGTATCTGTCTATATTTCTGAGATGAGGTATTATGTACACTATTTACATTATTCGGACTATTGTCCTCATCTTTGTCGCCATATTTATTACAATGTTTTGGCCTTTTCAGTATCTGTCTATATTTCTGAGATGAGGTATTATGTACACTATTTACATTATTCGGACTATTGTCCTCATCTTTGTCACCATATTTATTACAACGTTTTGGCCTTTCAGTCTCTGTCTATATTTCTGAGATGAGGCATTATGTACACTATTTACATTATTCGGACTATTGTCCTCATCTTTGTCGCCATATTTATTACAATGTTTTGGCCTTTTTCAGTATCTGTCTATATTTCTGACATGAGGTATTATGTACACTATTTACATTATTCGGACTATTGTCCTCATCTTTGTCGCCATATTTATTACAATGTTTTGGCCTTACAGTATCTGTCTATATTTCTGAGATGAGGTATTATGTACACTATTTACATTATTCGGACTATTGTCCTCATCTTTGTCACCATATTTATTACAACGTTTTTGGCCTTTCAGTCTCTGTCTATATTTCTGAGATGAGGCATTATGTACACTATTTACATTATTCGGACTATTGTCCTCATCTTTGTCGCCATATTTATTACAATGTTTTGGCCTTTCAGTATCTGTCTATATTTCTGACGAGGTATTATGTACACTATTTACATTATTCGGACTATTGTCCTCATCTTTGTCGCCATATTTATTACAATGTTTTGGCCTTACAGTATCTGTCTATATTTCTGAGATGAGGCATTATGTACACTGTTTACATTATTCGGACTATTGTCCTCATCTTTGTCGCCATATTTATTACAATGTTTTGGCCTTTCAGTATCTGTCTATATTTCTGAGATGATGCATTATATAAACTGTTTACATTATTCGGACTATTGTCCTCATCTTTGTCGCCATATTTATTACAATGTTTTGGCCTTTCAGTATCTGTCTATATTTCTGAGATGAGGCATTATGTACACTGTTTACATTATTCGGACTATTGTCCTCATCTTTGTCGCCATATTTATTACAATGTTTTGGCCTTTCAGTATCTGTCTATATTTCTGAGATGAGGCATTATGTACACTGTTTACATTATTCGGACTATTGTCCTCATCTTTGTCGCCATATTTATTACAATGTTTTGGCCTTTCAGTATCTGTCTATATTTCTGAGATGATGTATTATGTACACTATTTACATTATTCGGACTATTGTCCTCATCTTTGTCGCCATATTTATTACAATGTTTTGGCCTTTCAGTATCTGTCTATATTTCTGAGATGAGGTATTATGTACATTATTTACATTATTCGGACTTTTGTCCTCATCTTTGTCGCCATATTTATTACAATGTTTTGGCCTTTCAGTATCTATCTATATTTCTGAGATGATGTATTATGGCCATTATTCGGACTATTGTCCTCATCTTTGTCGCCATATTTATTCAATGAGATCTGTCTATATTTCTGAGATGTGGTATTATGTACACTATTTACATTATTCGGACTATTGTCCTCATCTTTGTCGCCATATTTATTCAATGTTTTGCCTTTTCAGTATCTGTCTATATTTCTGAGATGAGGTATTGTACATTATTTACATTATTCGGACTATTGTCCTCATCTTTGTCGCCATATTTATTACAATGTTTTGGCCTTTAAAGTATCTGTCTATATTTCTGAGATGAGGTATTATGTACATTATTTACATTATTCAGACTTTTGTCCTCATCTTTATCGCCATATTTATTACAATGTTTTGGCCTTTCAGTATCTGTCTATATTTCTGAGATGATGTATTATGTACACTATTTACATTATTCGGACTATTGTCCTCATCTTTGTCGCCATATTTATTACAATGTTTTGGCCTTTCAGTATCTGTCTATATTTCTGATATGAGGTATTATGTACACTATTTTACATTATTCGGACTATTGTCCTCATCTTTGTCGCCATATTTATTACAATGTTTTGGCCTTTCAGTATCTGTCTATATTTCTGAGATGAGGTATTATGTACACTATTTACATTATTCGGACTATTGTCCTCATCTTTGTCACCATATTTATTACAACGTTTTGGCCTTTCAGTATCTGTCTATATTTCTGAGATGAGGCATTATGTACACTGTTTACATTATTCGGACTATTGTCCTCATCTTTGTCGCCATATTTATTACAATGTTTTTGGCCTTTCAGTATCAGTCTATATTTCTGAGATGAGGTATTATGTACATTATTTACATTATTCGGACTTTTGTCCTCATCTTTGTCGCCATATTTATTACAATGTTTTGGCCTTTCAGTATCTGTCTATATTTCTGAGATGATGTATTATGTACACTATTTACATTATTCGGACTATTGTCCTCATCTTTGTCGCCATATTTATTACAATGTTTTGGCCTTTCAGTATCTGTCTATATTTCTGAGATGAGGTATTATGTACACTATTTACATTATTCGGACTATTGTCCTCATCTTTGTCGCCATATTTATTACAATGTTTTGGCCTTTCAGTATCTGTCTATATTTCTGAGATGAGGTATTATGTACACTATTTACATTATTCGGACTATTGTCCTCATCTTTGTCACCATATTTATTACAACGTTTTGGCCTTTCAGTCTCTGTCTATATTTCTGAGATGAGGCATTATGTACACTATTTACATTATTCGGACTATTGTCCTCATCTTTGTCGCCATATTTATTACAATGTTTTGGCCTTTCAGTATCTGTCTATATTTCTGACATGAGGTATTATGTACACTATTTACATTATTCGGACTATTGTCCTCATCTTTGTCGCCATATTTATTACAATGTTTTGGCCTTTCAGTATCTGTCTATATTTCTGAGATGAGGTATTATGTACATTATTTACATTATTCGGACTTTTGTCCTCATCTTTGTCGCCATATTTATTACAATGTTTTGGCCTTTCAGTATCTGTCTATATTTCTGAGATGATGTATTATGTACACTATTTACATTATTCGGACTATTGTCCTCATCTTTGTCGCCATATTTATTACAATGTTTTGGCCTTTCAGTATCTGTCTATATTTCTGAGATGAGGTATTATGTACACTATTTACATTATTCGGACTATTGTCCCTCATCTTTGTCGCCATATTTATTACAATGTTTTGGCCTTTCAGTATCTGTCTATATTTCTGAGATGAGGTATTATGTACACTATTTATTTTGGACATTATTCGGACATATTTATTACAACGTCCTCATCTTTATCTGAGATGAGGCATTATGTATATTTTATTATTCGGACTAACGTCATTTGGCCTTTCAAGTCTCATTATCTGTCTATATTTCTGAGATGAGGCATTATGTACACTATTTACATTATTCGGACTATTGTCCTCATCTTTGTCGCCATATTTATTACAATGTTTTGGCCTTTCAGTATCTGTCTATATTTCTGAGATGAGGTATTATGTACACTATTTACATTATTCGGACTATTGTCCTCATCTTTGTCGCCATATTTATTACAATGTTTTGGCCTTACAGTATCTGTCTATATTTCTGAGATGAGGTATTATGTACACTATTTACATTATTCGGACTATTGTCCTCATCTTTGTCACCATATTTATTACAATGTTTGGCCTTTCAACGTCTATATTTGAGATGGCCTATTTTCAGTCTCTTTGTCTATATTTTTGAGATGAGGCTATATTTCTGAGATTATTGTACACTATTTACATTATTCGGACTATTGTCCTCATCTTTGTCATATTTATTACAATGTTTTGGCCTTTCAGTATCTGTCTATATTTCTGAGATGAGGTATTATGTACACTATTTACATTATTCGGACTATTGTCCTCATCTTTGTCGCCATATTTATTACAATGTTTTGGCCTTACAGTATCTGTCTATATTTCTGAGATGAGGTATTATGTACACTATTTACATTATTCGGACTATTGTCCTCATCTTTGTCGCCATATTTATTACAATGTTTTGGCCTTTCAGTATCTGTCTATATTTCTGACATGAGGTATTATGTACACTATTTACATTATTCGGACTATTGTCCTCATCTTTGTCGCCATATTTATTACAATGTTTTGGCCTTTCAGTATCTGTCTATATTTCTGAGATGAGGTATTATGTACACTATTTACATTATTCGGACTATTGTCCTCATCTTTGTCCTCATCTTTGTCCATATTTATTACAATGTTTTGGCCTTTCAGTATCTGTCTATATTTCTGAGATGAGGCATTATATAAACTGTATTTTACACATTTATTCGGACTATTGTCCTCATCTTTGTCGCCATATTTATTACAATGTTTTGGCCTTACAGTATCTGTCTATATTTCTGAGATGAGGCATTATGTACACTGTTTACATTATTCGGACTATTGTCCTCATCTTTGTCGCCATATTTATTACAATGTTTTGGCCTTTCAGTATCTGTCTATATTTCTGAGATGATGCATTATATAAACTGTTTACATTATTCGGACTATTGTCCTCATCTTTGTCGCCATATTTATTACAATGTTTTGGCCTTTCAGTATCTGTCTATATTTCTGAGATGATGGCATTATGTACACTGTTTACATTATTCGGACTATTGTCCTCATCTTTGTCGCCATATTTATTACAATGTTTTGGCCTTTCAGTATCTGTCTATATTTCTGAGATGAGGCATTATGTACACTGTTTACATTATTCGGACTATTGTCCTCATCTTTGTCGCCATATTTATTACAATGTTTTGGCCTTTCAGTATATGTCTATATTTCTGAGATGATGTATTATGTACACTATTTACATTATTCGGACTATTGTCCTCATCTTTGTCGCCATATTTATTACAATGTTTTGGCCTTTCAGTATCTGTCTATATTTCTGAGATGAGGCATTATGTACACTGTTTACATTATTCGGACTATTGTCCCTCATCTTTGTCGCCATATTTATTACAATGTTTTGGCCTTTCAGTATATGTCTATATTTCTGAGATGATGTATTATGTACACTATTTACATTATTCGGACTATTGTCCTCATCTTTGTCGCCATATTTATTACAATGTTTTGGCCTTTCAGTATCTGTCTATATTTCTGAGATGAGGCATTATGTACACTGTTTACATTATTCGGACTATTGTCCTCATCTTTGTCGACTATATTTATTACAACGTTTCGGACGTTAGAAATATCGATTTTATCGATTTAAAGTAGACTTTAGAAGGAACGAGAAGTCTAATCGTAAACAGGAGAGGGATAAACTTTTACTTCTGTTCAAAAGTATCTTTTCGACGTTATACTACATTGTGTCGCCGCAGTTATTCAGGAAATTAGAGAGAGAGTATACTTTATGAGAGAGAGGTATTTAAATGTTTGGCACTTCTTTCTATTATTGTTTCCCGGTTCGGCGGTTAAGTAAAAGAATAAATTCTGAGTAATCTTTCATTTTGTTCATTCTTCCTCTCTCTCTAAATATCTTTTATATTTGCGTGTACGTTTACGCGTGCGCATGCTTAACAGAGACAAGATTTGTCGACATGGAAGTCTAAATTAGTCATGCCCAAATTTGTATTTAATCCTGATTATCAGATATAGCACTAGGACTTGGTTTTAAAAAATGGAGATAATGCTCGTCTCGATAGCCATCGCGAATAAGCTACATCTTTGTCGAATGTTCGAGAGTTGCGCCCAACGGTAAGAGTTGAATAAGTACAAAATATACACATGGGAAGGGTGGCGAAAAGTTCGAAGCCTAAGAAAAAGACAATAAAAAAAAGATAAATCCAAAAATATAACTTACATTATTCGGATTGTTATCCTCGTCTTCATTGCCATATTCACAACGTTTCGGTCGTTGTACGCTTCGGATTTCTTCAGGTGATTGGAATTTTGAATCGAATCTTTTATTTCGTCCACCGGGGTAGATTGTTCTAGTTCCACATGCCATGCCACGTCCGGATGGCTCATTAATTTCCTTTTTACTCAACTCTCCAAGTTTGGTTCATCACTGCTGTGGTCTGGTATTGAAATGACGACTCATTGGGTTTAGCCACTGGATCTAACCAACGTCTTTATTGACTGGGCCTTGATAACTGAGACGCCTTTGAATTCTGTTAAGACAGGTAAGTGAAGACTGGGTAGCGCCAGTTCAGATATGGCAGCAATGCTTCATTTTTGGTCTGATCTGGTTCCTGTAAAGATAGAGTATAGGAGGAGGAGTTAGATGCCTTCTGGAGCGGTACAAAAACCGACCATTTTTCCAGCATCTTTAGCAATAGATATATATGGATTCCACTTGAGGTCTGTGGAGAGCTTAAGTCCAATAGGCGTTCAAGGACGAGCCATCATAATAGATCTTAAATATTTGTCAAAAGTGGGTGAGTGAGAAAGAGAAATAGAGCGATAGAAAGAGAGAGGGAGAGAGAGAGAGAGAGAGAGAAGGAGAAAGAGTTATATATATATATATATGTATATATATATGAAATATAAAAGGCCTTTTATATTATATTCTTGCTCTGTCCTCGACATTGAACTCTACGTGGATTCTATCCTCTTGGAAATATATATACATATATATATTGACCACTAATATTATCTATCTATCTATCTATTTATCTACATATATATATATATATATATATATATATATATATATATATATATATAGATATATCTATCTATCTATCTATCTATCTATCTATCTATCTATATATATATATATATATATATATATATATGTATATATATATATATATATATTATATATATGTATATATATATATATATATATATATATATAGATAGATCTATCTATCTATCTATCTATCTATCTATATATATATATATATATATATATATATATATATATATATATATAGATAGATAGATAGATAGATAGATAGATAGATATTTCAATTAGATCTCATTTGAATATAGCTCAATTAGATCTCATTTAAATATTCATGGAGACCTACCCGACCTTATTCGTAACATACTTGTTGACAACACAAATATAATAGCATCATCAATATGCAAAAAGGCTAAAAATAATGGAAGCTTTATTAATAAAAACAAAGAAAAACAACATTCATTAATATCAACTATGAACATGGACACAATATCTTGTTTTGAAAATGAAAACATAAATACATCCGTACAACAAACTATTTCTTGTTAACAGTTAATATATTTCAACCTTGAAAATGGCTAAACGTATAGCCGAAAGCGCTCGGATAAAACGAACATTCGGACAGGTTTTATATAATTTATCATCCGAAAAGAAAAACACACACACACACACACACACACACACACACACACACACACGCACGCACGCACGCACGCACGCACGCACGCAGAGAGCAAACAAAAACACGTGCATTTCAAAACTCTTGAATGTGTTGGTTAGTCCCTTAAGTTTAAAAGCTAAATCCATTGCATCTATTCGCATGGACCACTAGACACATTGAACTCTGTTTTAAAAGATATGACATTTTCCAACTAAATTTCATCCAAGACAATGCTCGACAGCCACTCAAGGTAGAGAGCTATTGTTAAATTGGTAACACTGAATGAGGGAGTGTGGCATAAATGGAAATGAAGGTGGAAGGCGAAGACTGTAAGGATAAAGAGAAAATATATCGATTGAACCTTGACCTGAAGAGGTCAAGATTGAATCGTTCAAGGAAGCAACGACGCGGGAGCCTGTCCCACAAAGTAGTCATTCTTGGGAAAAATGACCGTGTGACATTTTCTTCGTAGATTTGGAGCAAAGGGGAAATGAGTGTGATTCGATTCTGTGGAAGTGGCAAGGCGTATCCTATTCGTGAAGGGCTGAACTGGTTGAACGAAAAAATGGGGTACATATAAACATTTGCCATGTCAATATCGATTTGATTCTGCTGCGTGATCTGTTCATCAGAATTTAGATTATGACTTTTGTTATATGGCTCATTAGGTTAACTTTCTGATGGTGTTCACAATCATGTGCATCTGGTTTCTTATGCAGTGATATAAAAATAGATCTACTTAGGCCTTCCGGTACCTCACCGCTGTTATATATTTTATTTATTATGCTTGTAATCTTGTCAATTATTTAAGATTTATTAAGAAATTCAAGAAGTAAGAGATGATGCTGTCGATACATCTGGAATGCTTCTTCGAAACATACGCTATAGCGTTGTTCTTCTCTGCAGTAGCGGAAAGCAACATAGTTGTCTTTTAAAACTGTCTTTTCGCCTTGGAATTTATGTTTTTAATGGTGACAGCTTACGAGAATTGCTTTTCGAAAAATGTCAATTAATTTTAGAAATTAATGACGTAACTTTGTACTAATTGGTTAAATAGAGGTGCATACCTACCTTTTTTTTTTTTTTACTAATACTACTAACAGACATCGTCCTTCCCTTTCACAATATTTTTGGAAGTTGAAAGAAGAAAATAAATCCCCTAAAGTTAAATAGAAATTTTTAAAACTAGCTAGAACATGTAGATCCTTATAGGAACATTGTTTTCTGTGTTTACAGGTGAAAATGCAGATAATCAGATTTTTAAATAGGGACGAGTTATTAAAAATCGAAGATTCGAACTGTCAATTGTAAATATATTTCACCTTTAACACTAAAATTTTGCTAAACTTTAAAATTTGACAAATACTTTTTTTATGTTGAATAACCTTGTGGTAAAGATTTAAAACTTATAATTACTTAACTTAGATTTTTCGCTGTATTATAGTTTGTACGTTATTCCTCTAACATGTAATATTTTATCTAGAGGTATATACGTTTGGTTAGCGTTTTAACATTATCTATTGTTTTGTTTTATTAATACCTCATATAAATTCCTTTAGTTAACTGTTGCCCTCCATTGAGTATAATTTATATAATCTGTTATCTTAGTATTTTATTATCTTATGTGATCTAGATACTTAAAGGTTTTTGGTTACTTTATTTATTTAAATATTTTGATTTAATTTGTTTTGTTAAATATTTTTTCTTGCTTTTTCTTTCTTTTATTAATTAAGAGCCTTATTATTTACGTACTATACAATAATTATTGTTAAATTCCGTTGCTTCCTCAGTGAAAATGTCAGCCGTTCGTCGTCAACCCCGTATCAAAATTTCTGTTTTAAATATTCCATATGTATCCGTTGCAATTTTAAATCGGTGTTTCATGACATTTTACTTAACATTGACCATTTTGATTGGTTGAACCGATTATCAACATAACATATCTTGCTACTTTACATTTCTATATTTTCCTTATTTCTTTCCCACTTCTTCCTTTTATTTGCAGAAGAGACTATATATTGTGTCTTTCTTTCTGTCTTGCTCTTCTTATTGTCTTTCTTCTTTTTTTCGCGAGAAAAGAGGTTGTTTGTATGTTCTGATGAAATATCCTATAATAAGGAATACTTCTCTACTATTGTATTGATCCTTATTTTTAAATTAATCTTATGAACGTTTGAATTTATATTTGATTCGTTTTCATTTCATTTGTGTATATACTCTCCACTCTCCCGTCGAATTCGACGTATGAGGGTCAAGCAGATCAGTTCCAAGGAAACTGACAGCCCGACAACAGCACACGATATTTGATTATAGTGGTGAAGGTTTCGTGCTGGACCATCCACACTTCTTAAAGGGCCGAATACAGAGACCTGGTGCACTACGTGCCACAAGGTCCCCAAACGACCCTCGGCAGGTTTTGAATTCAGAGTTGTCCTTCTCCTAGACCAGTTGCCATCCAAGGCTATAGAACCCAGTCTGTCCTGTTATTTACCTATAGCTGGAGAGAGAAAAAGAGGATTCATACCTTTCCTAAGGGTATTAGCACGTAAGTGAATGTAATGGATTTGACTGGAATTCGAAGCCGCTATCCATTACTCCACCGTGTGTTTGTATATATATATATATATATATATATATAGATAATATTAGTGGAAAATATACATACATATAAAAATATATCTAAAAATTCCATACATGTATATTTTCAGAAAAAAATTTTCCAAGAGGAAGGATCCAGGTAGAACTCAATGTCTAGGACAGAGTAAGGATATAATAAAAAGGCTTAAACACTAATATTCCATGGTCATAATTTATTCCATTGGAATCGTAAATACGATCAAATCATCAGACCTACAAATTCAAAATGAAAACAGAAAAAAACAACTCGGAAATCAAAACAGAATTTAGAGAAAGTGTAAGTATGAGGATGAGTGACAGAGAATTTTTTTTTTGGAGATGTGGGTGGGGTGGATTTAAAAGAGAGAGAAAGAAAGTCGACGGATGTCTAATACATAAAGATACATTTCGTGGTGACATATACACACCACAGACAATTCGGATAGGAAGGAAAAAAAAAAAAAAAAAAAAAGGGAAAGGTTGGGGAGAGGGATGGGACGAAGGAAAATAAAAATGTGTTTACATAAAGGGCCGCTTCGTAATTGGGAAAATTAAATCAAATATAAATATATGAAAGAATATGATATATATATATATATATATATATATATATATATATATATATATATATATATCAAGTATGAGGTGCAGTTCAATTTACATTACATGAATCATTCATTCTATATCTGTTTTTTGTATGAATGATTCATGTAATATATATATATATATATATATATATATATATATGACTGCTGTTGACTCATCAAATGAGTGTAACCATCGCTGACAAGTTAAATCTGTGTTTTTAAATACAGAGTTTTCCTTCTCCTAGACAGGTTGCTAAACACGTTTAGATAACCCAATCAGATCTGCTTTTCAACCCATAGCTGAGGGAGGAAAAGAGATTGACTCATACTTTTGCCAAGGTATTTTTGCCAAAGTTAATGTAATTCACTCGCTTGATTAAAAAATAGAGAGATTTTAATATGCCTACTTTTTATAACTTTACTAATAATAAAGACCGATGCGAAATTTCTTACAAGGTAGGAATATACAAAAAAGTTGTTTGTGGCTAAATACTGTATTCCTTCGTATGTCATTGCTTCCACTCGAACTACTTCTTCCCATGAACCGCTACTCTGTGGAACAGACTCCCAAAAGGATGCTTTCCTAATCACTACAATTTTAACCTGTTCAAGTCTAGAGTTATCTTTCCCTTCTATCTGTATAAACTACTTCTTAACTGAATTCTCTACAATGAGTGATCCCTGGGCCTTGTACAGGGTAAAACCTATTGTAAAATGAAGAACATTTTATTTCATTCAAAATGTTTTCTTTATCGACCAACTTTAAATTAAAACAACTTACGTTGCTCTTTTTTTTATCTCAATTGTTTGAAGCAGATAAATATTAATTGTTTGAAGTATAAATGTGTCTTTATGTTGTTATTATTATTAATTATTAATGTTAATTATTGTTGTTAATTATTAATGCTGTTAATCCCCGCACGAACTGAATTAAGTTATTTCGACATGGTTACGATTTTCTATCGAATTTTGTTAGGTGACTCACGGTTAATCTAAACGGCTTTCCAAATTAATATCAACATTGGATTCACTTCAAGTTAACCTCAATGCCAAGAAACAAATCAATTAATGGACAAATAAAAACTTTAGTAAAAAGATATAACTTATTGTCATAATTACATTAAATACCGTTTTTCTTTTCTATGTATCACTATTTTTTTATAACGGTTATGGCGGATATGAATAGAACACGTGTATCGATGGTGAGTATTCAGAACTACACTCCTTAGTTCCACCAGTTCTAAGACCCGCTATGCAACGAATATTGCAGCGAACCACCCTCATTCCCTTTATATCCCCACCCCCTGGTGAAATTAAGTTCCACTTGAGCAGCTTCTTCCCACAAACCACTGCTTTGTGTAACCGACTCCCAAGAGACTACTTCCCCGATCACTACGACCTTAACCTGTTCAAGTCTCGGGTTAATCGTTATCTTCCGTACATATCCGTATAAGGTGTAGCTCATAATCTAATCCTCTACCTTGAGTGGCCCTCTAGCCTTGTACAGGGTGAACATCACTGTAAAAAACAAAATGCTTATACACAACAAAACTGAGTCGAAATTACGATGTTAAAATTGCTGTACTTTTGCTGAAGCGGGCACAAATTTTAATTTCACTTAAAAGTCACAGAAATACACACAAAAACAAAATAAAATCCAAACCAAAAGAAAATTCACTATCAAACAAAAACAATGTTATAAATATTTGCATAAAGGTGACAAGGCGAGACATTCAGACATTTTTGCGCGCAGTCTTCCCTCATATCGACCTACAATTCTCAAAAATCCCAAATAAGCTAAACAAGTTTGACTTCTGCGGAACATTGCCAGCAGCGAGATTCAGACGATAATAGAAGGCGTGGCAATTTAATGTACAAAATGACTGTTGCCAGTACCTTGGGTAATGAGTCAGGCAAACATTTGTACCCGGGAACATTCTGATATGCTTCAACTTCCACGTTCTTGAGATGCAGACAAGGTGAGTCAGTCAGTGTCGAGCAGTAGAGGAAGTTGTATGTGTTCACGTTGGCGGGAAATGAGTGAAGATTAGTAAAAGTATTAGTGAATTGTTAGCATAAGTAAAAAAAATGACGTATGGTGAACATGTTATGGAGAAATCGTATGTTTTGAGTGATACAGGCGGTTCAAACTGAGGAGTGAGGATGTGTATGATGAGACAAGAAGTGGACAGCTAAAAACAAAGATGCAAATTTAGACAATGTGCAAACCTCAGTACGCTCAGACCGAAGATTAAGTGTGCATAAAAGAACGGATAATGAATAGTGAAGAGGATTCTAACAGGATTTTTATAATCATTTCACCCCCAAGCAAGGCAATAAAGCCACTAAGACGAAAGGGTCTTCTGAGTATGAGATAATATGAGAAAAAACACTTAAGAGGAGAGAACAACAAAAGAATAGGAAACGAATTTAAATTTATCAAAATCAAAGTTGACGTGGAAGCAAGACGCTGGATGAGAGTTCCACAAGCGAGGAGCGCAAGAGAAGGAAATACTAGCATAGAACTTGCGGTCGGATCGGGACATTTCAATCGTAAAATGATGGAATCTTACCGCCAATCTATTCAGTCAGTTATGTGCCATGCGTGATACGCGCTTAGGCGATCATGTATCTTTCGATACATGACGGACGAGGCAAATTTTTTCCTGCAGTAGGTTGCCGTTTCTTTCTGCGGTAGACCAGTTGCCATCCAAGGCTACGGAACCCGGTCTCTCCTGTTGTTTACCCATAGCTGAGAGGAGAAGAAGAGGATTCATACCTTTACCAAGGGTATTAGCACATAAGTAAATATAATGGATTCTACTGGAATTCGAACTCGGCTCTCCGATTCCGCAAACCGAGCCGCTACTCATTACTTCACCGTGCCTCCAATCTAGTACTGAGCTTAAATACATAAAGCCTAGGTACCGAGGAGGAGATTTCATCAAAACATTTACCACAGGGAAGCTATATTACGGCAGTGGGAAGGTGTTTGAAGCCGATATGCCACGTCATGACCTGTAATATTGCAGATTCTTCTTTGTATTTTATCTAGAATCTCTAAATATATAGCAGGACCACCAGACCAGATGTGTCAGGAATATTCAAAGCAAGAACGAATGGTAGACTTATAAATATGTAAGATAGATTCTGGTGGGAACAGTCTATCACGATACATTTCCTCGCAGGCTACCTAGGAATTTGGTTTGTGAATGAAAAAAATTCTCCAAAGTCGGTTGATACAATGGTATTATTATATATATATGACGCAATATTGTCTTCCATGATATCATCTAAATCTCAATATGAGGTTTGACAATTTAATTCCCAGAATGTCTCTGTGAAAGTAAAATTTGATTACTTGTTTATTATCGTCTTGGGTTCCACAAGGAGAATACTTTCAATGTGACAGCAACTATTAGTTATCAGCTAAGCAAATTTTCACAGAGCCAATCAGAGAAGTAAACACCTTGTATTATTTTTTTTTCAGACCTAGACAAGATGAGTCATTCGTTGCCGAGCAGTAGAGAAGATTGTACGTGCTCATGTTATACTATTGGTGGAAATGAGAAAATGTAAGCTGGAAAAGTGAATTATGAAGATTGATTTTTTTTTTAGATTGGTAAAAATCTCAAGGAAACACCGATGACACCAAGGAGGCACCGACTTTGAAGAATTTTTTTTTCAAATGGAATTATGTGGCAGCAATGTTTGTTTACCTGATCACAAATGGCTGCTCTCACCTTCAATGTATTCGCCTTGGGAAGTTAAACTCCTCAAGAAACAATAGTGCCATTATTCATTTTGGAATACCTTTCAGTAATATATTGTGATACTGAGAGTTAGAGATGTAGTCGAATCTTTGTCCATTTAGGACGTTTTTCAATTTTGGAAATAGCTAATAATCTGGGGTCGGTAAAATTTAGGGAGTAAAGGCGATGGCCTATTTTTCTAAAGGATTTCATAGCCAAGAATTCGTGAACCCCGAAAGCATCATTTTTCTCGTTATCAAATATTGCGTTGCAACCTACCATTATGTTTCTCTATACATATCCAGTTCTTCTGCTATCAGTCGCGCACTTAATCTTCGATCTGAGCGAACCAATATTTGCACTTTGTCCACATTAGCATCTGTTTGCGAACAGGGCCATTCCTGGAAATAAATTGTCAATATTTGAAGCGCCATCTTAATTAATTTTAGTTCTCAATTCTTCAGTTAGAATCTGCCACACATGTTTCCCTATTCATATCCAGTTCTGCTATCAGTTACAGACAATCTTCGGTCAGAGCACACCAAAGTTGGCATTCTATCCACATCTGTTCTCTGTGATTTTTGGTTAATCACATCTTGCTTTAGCGTGCACACATCGCCTGTCATTGAACAACCTGTGCCACTCAAAAACACTCGATTTCTTCATAGCACCGTAGGTCGTTTTTAATAGGGTAAACGTTTCCTTGACATTTTTACCAATCTTTAAAAAATGATCTTAATTCACTGTTCCGGATTACATTTTCTCATTTTCGTTCTATTTCCACCGACAGTATAACATGAGCACGTAAATCTCCCCAACTGCTCGGCAACGAAAGACATCTTGTCTGGATCTGAAAAAAGACTAATGCATGGTGTTTACTTCGCTGATTGACTCTGAAAATTTGCTCACCTGATAACTAACAGTTGCTGTCACATTGAACGTATTCACCTTGTGGAACCCAAAATGATAATAAACAAGTAATCAAATTGTCTAACCTCATATAGAGATTTAGATGATATGGAAGACAATATTACGCATATATATATATATATATATATATATATATATATATATATATATATATATATATAAAATACCTTTTCAAAGTACGGCATCCGTCAGACACGAAAAGAAAAAATATTAAATAAAATGTCACCCATTTTAAAAGATGAAGTGGGATAAAGGAATGATAAAAATCAAGGCAGGAAGTATGTCTGTCTGCGTTTTTCGTTTGTCTCTATTCTTTTGCTTTTTCTTTATAGACTTATCTCTTTACGTTTTTCTCAAGCTTCTTTTTACTTACACTCTAGATTCTCTGCTGCGTACTTTTTCACGTTTGCGTTTCAGCCTTATTTTTCGGCAGTTTCGTTGTCGTATGCAAATGAACAAATAGACAGTGGATGATGACGATTTATATATATATATATATATATATATATATATATATATAGAGAGAGAGAGAGAGAGAAATTATGGATAGGAATCCGACAAATTGGTAGGAAAAAGAACAAGTAGGAAACAGTTCTTAATCTAACATGATTCAATTTATTAAAGCTTCGCCAGAAATCGAGAAAGAAATGATAAAAAGCAAAGAGACGCAGATTAATGGCATGTTGTGTTAGGCTATTTCATATTTTTTAGATACGGGTCACGTGTAATGAAGCAACAGATAATATTTAAATATATGTGGCAAACACAAGTGCAGTGAAGCCTGATCTCACTCCCATCATGGCTGGAGCTCGGTCAGTAAAGATTGAGCCAACAATGTCCCACGTGAGATTGTTCTTGTCAAAGAAGTCTTGTATTTTCTGCATTATATCAGTAGCCTTTGTGGTTTGCTGGAGAGGTTAACAAAAGAGAAATTCATTTTTTAATTCTTTTCCACATATGTAACGGACAAAAACAAGAAGTTGTGAAAAATTGGCTACACCACAGGTTTCGTCAAGTTGCAAAGATATTTTTGCTGTGCTAGATTTGATTTGTTCAATAACATGTTGACAAATATCTTGAGACATTTCACTAATACGCCGATGGATTGTATCATTAGAAAGGGGAATGGCTTGAATCATCTGCTTTGCTTTAATCCCACATACATGTTAAACCATGTCTAAGGCACAAGGTTTAATCAGCTTCTCGGCGATGTCATGAGATTTCTTGGCCTTTGCTTTTCGCAGCGCTACATTCTAGGAAGCTGCAAGCATTGGTTTCTTCTCAGATAATAAAACCAAGTTTGGGCAGTGTTCCTACAGCCCTAAACCTAGCTCTCTTTGAC
>CAHIKZ030000388.1:632500-635000 GCA_903632075.3 Acanthosepion pharaonis
TTCATTCCGGGTCCCAACCGGAGATATAAGATCAGAAATGGCTTCATGACATTTTCCACTGATCATTCAAAAAACAAAAACCCGAAGATCACACATATTTTACATAGATTAAGTTCTTCTTAATGTCTTAGCGTACTTGTGACTACAATTCTTTGTATTTCTGTAGGGCATTGGTTACCAGGAACCCCTTCAATAAGTCTATCGGAATATTTTCCAATCAATCCGAAGACTCCAACTACAAGTATTGTTATTATTATTATTAGTCAATAGAAAGTCTGTATTTGCGTCATGATATCAGCAAGTCTCCTCTCAAGTCAAGAACTTTTCAGAGAATCCAAGATGGCAGTTTTTAGAGCTGCACGATCTTGGTATACTTGCTGAAGAATGAAATCACTCAACATGCACAACATGCCAAGCTGCACTCACGGTGAAACACATTTTAACTATATATACCTACTTAGCTCCTATAAGTCATAAATTCTGCTAAAAAAACAACATGAGAAAACTATATGAAAATAATGAAACAGCCAGCGTAAAAAATATATATATATATATATATATATATATATATATATATATATATATATATATATATATTCTATAGTTAATAGACTTTCCCACCTATAATAAGTAGGGTAGTAAGAATAACAAGTCAGTCGCTCAGTGAGTCGGTCTGAGTTCAGTCTGAAGTCGAACGACCGGCTGATCGGTTGAACTCTCTGCCTTCGGGCGGGGAGGAACCCGAACGAGGCTACGCCGAAGGGCGGAGTCTCTTTCGGGGAGGTAAACCAACCCTGATCCCGTTTATGCGGGTTCAAAGGGCATATTTTTGGCCAACCCCATTGGCTCGGAGATCCCACGTCAAACCGGCCTTGTGCCACATGATGCCCTCCTGGCTGACTAAATACCGTCGCTCAGTGGGTCGGTCAGTCAGTCGACTACAACTAGATTATTCTGCGTCATTATCTATTACAGTGTAACCCGGATATAAGAGAGTTGTCGGGACCGGAGAAGAAGTCTCTTATATCCGGGTTTCACTTATATCCTGGTTTCTCTTATATCCGGGTTTGGTCTGTTTTATATACATTAACACAGGCTCTAATTTGGGACCAGAGAAAATATCTCTTATATCCGGGTTTCTCTTATATCCGGGTCTCTTATATCCGGGTTACACTGTATATCAAGTTCCTAACGTTTTGTACGTCGAACCTATTTTAGGACCGACTTAGTACAAATACAAACCTCCACTGTGAAATCACAGCATAACACCTTCAATAGATCGTTCACAAACTATATATCCGTAAAACATACGTTTACTTTGAAAGTATGAAATTATATCCAAAATATCTGTAGTTGAAATTATAAAATTGTGTACAAGATATTTAGATTTCGGCTTTAAGTAACCCATAGTGGTTGATATGCCGCTAAAGAAAAAAAAAAAAAACAAAAAAAAAACATAATCGCAACATTTGTCTCAATTCGAATTTTCTCTTGATGCTGTTTGAAGAAACAAAAAACAAAGAAAAAAAAACAACAACCAAAAACAGCCGAAACAGGAATCCGTCCCGATTCTAGTACGTATTAACAGTTGATGCAATATTTTATGAACACTATTCATTGTTGAAGAAAGGTTTTACTTTCTTACGTTATTTCGGGGGGAAAATGTGTTATTCATTTTTAAGGTAAACCTTTTTTTGAGCCTCTCTGCGCCTGTTTAGTCTCACACTGTCCGCTGACCTGAGATGGAACAAATACATTGAATCAATAGATTCATCTACCGCAAGGAAAGTTGGGTTCTATGTGTCATGCCAGAAAGTTTTTGTCGCCTGATTCCATCCTTCAAATCTATAAATCAACAATTCGCCATTACATGGAATACTGCTGTCATATATGCTCTGGAGTTCCAGCTGTCCGTCTCAAGGTCCCCGACAAAATCCAGAGACGGACATGCAATGTGATTGCTCCTGATCTGGCATCACTTCTACAGTCGCTCTCTCACAGATGTGCTGTCGTTTTCCTCTGTTTTTCCTACAAATAATTTCACGGTAACTGCTCCGACGAGATACTTTCGCTGGTTCCCAAACTTCATGAATTTAAACGTGCTACTAGGTTGGCATCTCAGTACCAGTCTTTCACTGTCGAAATGGTTAAATGTAGCGACTCTTCTACTCCAATAGCTTCATGTTTCGCACTTCCCGTCTATGGAACTCCCTTCCTCTTGTTTCCTTGATAACTATAATCTTCAATGATTCAAATGCAATGTCAATCGGCATCTCCAGATACCTTGATCTAATTCCCCGTCCTTCTCTTCATCCTTTCCTCTATCACTCCTCTTTAGTCTTACACCCACTCTCTGTAATGCTAGTGGTACTCCCGTCTTACTTGGGGAGAAATGTTTAAAAAAAAGAAAAATAGTTAAATAAAATTTGCAATAACGAAAGTGTTTTTAAAACACTTTCTATAATAAAGAATACACCTATAACTCTAGCTATTTTACAAG
>CAHIKZ030000388.1:640000-660000 GCA_903632075.3 Acanthosepion pharaonis
TTTTTTCTTTCCAGATAATCTTGCTTTCACTCGAGATCCATCCAACCGATGTTGACCAAACTTGGCACATACATTGTACAATGTAAGAGCGTAAAAATCGATATTTTTAAAAAAATCAATAATTGATAAAGCCGATCAAAAATCGATAAATTAAAACTTTTTCTTCCGATTACGTGCAAACTCAGTATGTTCGTTACTTACATCCTGATGGACTCAACGATACATCATTTTTATTTCGACACCACTGCGCTTAGCGAAAAACCGCGAAAAACGGAAAATCGATTTCAACCCAAATCGATTTCAACTCAAATTTTAAACTAAAAACTCCCTCAATTTTCAAGCAGTCCAATACAAACTTCACCCAATTGTAGCCAACAATAAGTTGATTGTTTAGCAGTCATTTAACTTGATAATCGACTCCACCTATATTGTTAAACCCCGCGTAAATAGCACAAAATGGCGATTTTTACTGGTTTATTACTTATTTTTCGCTGATGTTTCAACCAATTTTTATCAAACTTAACAATTTCTTTATAAATGTATCCTCTTTTACATCTCTACATGATACTGACAAACTGAATTTCAAAAACTCCAAAATAATTGTGGTCTGAAGTGGGTCTTCATGTTACCTGTTTTACCCCTTTATGTCCTCGGCTAACTTCGACTGAATAAATAGAGACTACTTCTGTTATATCAGTAACTGCATTAATTCAAAATGTTTTTAATGAATATACTTTAAAGTAATTGAATAAAATAGGCTGTGTTACATCTAAACATGATGCTGTTTTTGCTCCATTCTAATTGAACGCTTTTTCTGATCGACCAGCTGGGTATGGCTGCTAGTTTTACTATAAAATGCATTGTTGGTCCTTTTATTATAAAAATGTACTGTTGATTTTTGTTTTGGAGGATTCACTATTTGTCCATAGTATGGACCCTAACAGGTTCTACGACACCGGGTCAGGGTAGGGCTGTGAACGACAGCTATTAAGATATTAAAATATTTTAAGATTGTAACAATTCTTTGGAGATAATAATGTTTTACTGAATCAAGTCCTACTTATTAACCCATAGAATTGAGGAGAAGAAGTAGATTCATAACACAAAATCTCAGATCACCTGATCAGAGGCCTTGCTAATGAATGTAGTTTAGTGTCATACCCTGGAGGCGCATGGTGGAGTAAAGGATAGAGGCTCGGATTGAGGAATCGGAGAGCAGAGTTCGAATTCCAGTCGAGTTCACCAATCTCTTCTCCATCGCTCAGCTATGGGTGAATAGTGGGTCAAATAGAGCCCTTTAGCCTTGGTTGGCAACCAGTCTAGGAGAAGGAAAAATCTGAATTCAAACCAGCCTGGAACTGCTCGGATTGCACTATTCTAAATTATGTATGTATGCAGCTGGGGGCCGATTGTGAATCCAAATTCCTGCTGCAGCACCCTTCTGGATGCAACACCTTCGTTTAACGGAACCGGCTCAACCTATCCCGGGTGAATTCCGCAACAAGTAGGACAGACTGGGTTCTATAGCTTTGAGTGGCAACCCGTCAAAGAGAACAAAAATTCTGAATTCTAACCTGGAGAGGCTCGGGCTTTGTCGGACTATCTTGGCCAAGACACACCACGTCTACTGCGGCTACAGTACGTGTAGTACCCCTTAGAACCTGATGGGTTGCGGGACATGGGATAGTGATCGTTGTTAAAAGTCCTCAAATGATGTGGTTTTCGTTATTTGGTATAGCTTCTTGTTTGTGATTCATTAACAAAAGGTTCAAGTAATTCGGCATTCATTGACCGAGCAGCCATTACTGCTTTACTGCTTTCGGCTGAATCTTAAAAAATCTTTCTCTTAAAACAATTTTTCAAGAAAATAAGTCCCTCAAAGCCAGTAACTGTTACCGTTCTTTCTAGTACTGATGGGGGGTTTCCTTCCTAACCTTTTGTTTGAAGCCGTGTGGAATGTTAACATCTAAATGATGTCATTATTTTCTCTTCGCGTTACATGAGCTATCCATTTTTAATGTTGCTGTTGTTGAAAATCCTCAAGTGATGTTGTTTCTGTTATCTGTTAGAGTTCTTCGTTTGTGATTATGTAGCGCCAGTCCACAAAGTTCGAAGACAGATGGTCCTCACCGTGATCTACAAGTTTCATTCATTCAAAGCCATTTTTCCTTATAAGGAAACATTAGGCACTCATTGACCGAGCTGCTAGTGTTAGCCAAGTTGAGCTTTTCTTCATTCTAGACGTTGAGCTGGGATCAAAGTGTAGCATCTGTTCTCGTCTTTAATGGGAGTAGTCACCGTTTTCTTATAAGGAAACATTCGACATTTACTGACCGGACAGCCAGTTCTACTTTCAGTTGAGATTTATAAAAATCTTTTTCTATAAAAGATTTTTCGGGAAAATAGGTTTCTCAAATCCAGTAACTGTTATTGCTCTTTACATTACTGATGGGAGTTTTCCTTCCTAACCTTTTGTTTGAAGCTGTGTGGAATGTCAACAACTTGATTAGGTTTCTAATTTCTATTCGCGTTACATGTAATATACATTTTAGTAGTTGTTGAAACTCCTCAAGTGATGTGGCTTCAGTTATTTGGTATATTTGATGTTTGCGATTGTGTAGCACCAGTCCACATGGTTCGAAGAGGGATGATTCTCTCTAAGAGTTACAGGCTTTATTTAACCAAAGGAATTTTTAATTAGTAATCCGAGAAAGCAGTAGCACAGAGCTGTCAGTTTTTATATCTTCGAACGAGTATGGTTTCATCCAGGGCAACGATTTGAAATCTCGATCTGACGAGAACATTTACAAACATGACTCGAGTTTTTAGGTTAATGTTTTGGTTTGGTTTTGTTTGTTTTACGGTATATCAACCTCAATGGGTTATTTAATGCCGACAAGATTTTTTATTGCTGGTAATACTTTTATCTATCTATCTATCTATCTATCTATCTATCTATCTATCTATCTATCCAACAGCAAGGCCTCTGACCAGGAGGTTATTAGGACCGTGAAATCGCCTCTTAACTGCTGGTGTTCTCAGGACCACTCTGACCCGGTTTGGTAGCACCTGTTAGAGTCCTATCTATCTATCTATCTATCTATCTATCTATCTATCTATCTCAGTATATATTGGTTTGGTTTGTTTTACGGCATATCAACCTCAATGGGTTGTTTAATGCCGACAAGATTTTTATTGCTGGTAATACTTTTTATCTATCTATCTATCTATCTATCTATCTATCTATCTATCTATCTATCTATCGTATTACTGGTAATTTTTTTTATCTAAAAATGCATTGCAGGTAATACGTTTTTCTTCAAATATATATCGCTGGCATTATTTTTTCTTTAAAAATGTATTGCTGGTAATAATGTATTGCTGGTAATAATTTTTCCTAAAATAATTTATTGCTGGTATTAAAACCTATTTTTACACTTTCATTGAGTTTTGACCCCGCTTTAGGGGTTAGCTATTTGCCATAGTTTGGACCCTAACAAGTGCTACCTCTCCGGATCATGGGGAACCCAGGAACACCAGCAATTAAGAGGTGGTTCTACGCTCCTGAAAACCTCTTGATCAGAGGCCTTGCTATCGGATGTAGTTTATCGTCTTACCCAGGACGTGGATGTAGTTTATCGTTAATATTTTAGTTTTGTAACAATAGGCGGTATTGTGCGAAACTATTCCGAGCATAATTTAAGTTGGTACAATTTCAATGTGCATTGTAGGGTGTGTCTGTGGCAAACAGGTTCAAGAATTTTGTGGAATAATCGTTCTAAGGCTTTTCTTTGGTGTATTAATTATCTATGCACTGTGTTCAATTTTTATCTACACGTCATCAAACATTGAGCATTGGAAAAAAAGACATCGTATTTATTATATCATGGGAAAAAGATATGAGTTCACTTTTATAGAAAACATGCCCAAGGACGAGCGGTATTGTTAAAATTATTTTATTTTTATAATATCGATCTGGTTTCAATATAATAACATCTGCTCTTATGCAAATGTAACCTTTTTTTTTTATTCGTCATTTTGACATTGTCTTCGTTCAAGAAACTGGTGCACTGGTAAAGGTAAAAAAAGCTAAATTTTTCCCCATTGAAAAATAATGTCTATGAAACAGAAAAAGAAATATATAAATAAAGAAATAATCCAGGCATTCATTACATCAGTTGATCAAATCTCAATCGCGTCGTCAAATTTTTTAACTTACTTATGATCAATAAATACGAAACCTTCGATAGTTCTCATGGCTATAGATATGGGGGGGGGTCTACCAAAATCCTTCAGGACGTGGGTGATCATAGCTCACCACAGCTTCCTATCCTTTGTAGCTCTTAGCCATGTTTGTTTTCATTATCCAACCTACTAAAAAAGACATAAACCTGGTAATAAATAAAATAATATTTCTTAAAAGTTTCACCAAATTATCATCTCCTTAACACCTCGTTAACCATTACAACAGAATTCTTAAAGGCAGAGCAATCAGCTATTTTCGTTTCTGAAGCCAGATACATGTATAAGCGAAACAAATAATTGAAAACCCTCTACCAAAGCGAAGGACAGTCCTATCGCACTCAACACCCCCCCCGACCACTTACCGACCTAAATATAAACTCAGGGTTTTGAGGTCATTTGAAATTTAACAGGAACAAAGCAAATCTATTTTTATTTTACTTTTACGCTACTAATTGCTGTGAATACAAACATGACCAGTATCGCATACACACACATATATCTATACATATAATTGGGATAAATGGTATTGTAAGTATTGCAAACCACGGAAAATCTTAAAAGCCTGGTGAGTTTGTGTGAATAGATGGCGGCACAGGGCATGGGAGAGATGGCAAAAAGAAAAAAAGTTATGGAGGGCTACAAGGGATAGGAAATTGTGAAGAGGCTTGATCGCCAGCGTCCTGAAGGGACGCGGTGCGTAGAAGAAGAAAAAAGGGAGGACGTTATTGCTAGAAACGAGGGGGCCTGATGATTTTGACCTCTCCGGCGCAAAATAGGTACCACAAATTACGGTTGATTAAATGCATAATTTAACTAATTTGATTAAATCATTAATTAAAACGAGCGAATGATTACTTCCGCTAGACGAAGTGAATTTTAACATTCTGATTGTCTAAGTTTGGCACAAGGCCTTTATTAACAGGATGAATTGCGCATCCGATCTTATGGCCATATCACGTTGAAACATTGGTTCTCGTAGAATCATAGAGTTAGTTGTTTTTGCTTAACGGCATATCAACCTCTATGAGTTATTTAATGCCAAAATTTAAATATTTTGTTCACAATTTTATTGTTTTGGGAGATGATAATAGTTTTAGTGATATAACCTTTACTAATTAACCCTTAACTGAGGGGGAGAAGAGATAGATTCATAACTTTCCCAAGGGTATTTACACATAAATGATTATAACGAACCCGAGTGGAATTGAAACTCGGCTCTCCGATTTCCAATTCAGAGCCATTATCCATTACACCACCCGCATCCCATATCCAAGCTTACAGCACCTGGTATTCTAAAGCGGTTACCCATCCAGGTACTAATCATGCTTAATGTTGCTTATCTTCGGTGATTGTACGTGATGTCGGCGTAAGACCCAGGATCATAGAAGTTAAGCAACTTCAAGCTTGGTGGGTACCTACATGAGTGACCCCTTGGGAATATCAGGTGTTGTAAATTTAGATGTGCGGATGTGTAATGGATAACGACTCGAAATTAGAAATTAGAGAAAACCGAGTTCCAATTCCAGTCAGGTTCGTTATTCCAATTACGTGCAATTAATTAATTCGCAGGGTTGTATCGCCAAAAACAAAACAAAAATATCTGTCTATATTTCTGAGATGAGGTATTATGAACATTATTTACATTATTCGGACTATTGTCCTCATCTTTGTCACCATATTTATTATATCGTTTCGGCTTTTCAGTATCTGTCTAGGAGTTATTATGTACACTATTTACATTATCCTCATCTTTGTCGCCATGTTTATCACAACGTTTTCGGCCGTTGTACGTACGTGGTTGGAATGTCGAACTGAACCCTTTATTTCGCTCACTGGGGTAGACTGTTCTAGTTCCACGTGCCATGTTTAATAAATGTCAGTTATCAGTTATCTCCTGTTAATTCCCCGCTCCAAGTTCTTCACTGCCTTCACCGGGTATTGAACTCACACTCTTTGGGTCCTGTCACTGGATCTAAACTAACACCTTTATCCACTGTGCTTGAGGATATCTGTGTATGAATTTCTGGGTATTAATGTCTCAGCAATCATTTTTTTAAAATACTTATTACAATCTAAAAATAAAAGGCTGATAAGCTGTAAAAAAAAAACACGTCAATCAATCAACGTTACGTTTAAATGCGTTTATTAACAATAATTATAGCATTGGAAAATGTTTCGTGAACTTTGACTGTTGGCATTAAGCCAACTCGTTACAGTTGTGCCCACAAAGCCATGCTTAGAAATCTTTGCAAGTAACATTACCAGTAAACAGACCGACTAATGATAGCGAATAGAATGACTAAAAATTTGTTCTAGACCTAGATAATTTCCCAAGCGCAAAATATAGATACTCATGCCAAATGCTTAATTAAATTCAGAATATAACTAATTAATTAATACCGTTGAAAGAACTAGTTCCAATAGAAGTCTGACACAAGATCATTGCTATCAGAATATTTTGTATATTCGATTTTACCTTTAAGTTCGTCTGTTACCTGTAAATATTTGTTTTTAACATGTTATTGAAAGAGTTACCACATATGCCAGGATCTCCCTAGTAGGTCCAGCGTAGAAATAAATACGATACAGGAGCCGTTAATAAATAAAGACAAATGACAGCAAGTCTTAAACAGCAGCATTAGCAGCTGTATCAATAGAGAAAAGCTTAAGTGAGTCAAACATGAGACGCAGCAACAGCAGCACTCGTCAGCAGTCAGTTTAGGTTTATTGCTCCAACTTCTCTGCAAAGAATTATTCTACAGGACCAGTGGATTAAATTGTTGGTTCGTGTATTCAATGACATAATGTGTGTTCAAACCAGGCAGTGTGTACTTGGGCTCAGTGGAAACAGGGCGAGCAATAACAGCAGTACTAAAGATAAGAACTAGACGATATATCTCTAGACATGGAATGAGAACAGTCTACCACCATATATAAAATAAAGGGTTCAGTTCGGAATTCCTTGTAGGGGGTCCGGGTCGATATACACCCGACGAAGGCCGGAGGGTAGAACAGTCGAAACGTTGTGAAAACAGCAACAAACAAGATGACAGTAGTCCGAATGTACATATGTTAAATTATAGTTTTTTTTTAAGCATTCAACCCCCAAGCAAGGGGGGAAGCCACTAGCAAGCAAGGGGTTACAGAGCGTTGGAGCGAGAGCAAAGAGGAGTGATAGAGGAAAGGATGAAGAGACAATTAGGGGATAGATCAGGGCATCTAGAGACGTCGATGGACGTTACATTTGAATATTTGGAGATTATAGCTATCAGGAAAACAAGAAATGGGGAGGGAGTTCCACAGGCGAGAAGTGCGAGACACGAAGCTAATGGAGTAGGAGAGACGGCTACATTTAACAGTTTCGACAGTGAAAGGGTGAGAGCGAGATGCCAGCCTAATAGAACGCTTAAATTCATGAAGTCTGGGAACCAGCGAAAGCAGCTCATCGGAGCAGTTACCATGAAATTATTTTTAAAAAAAGACAGGGAGGCGACGGCAGGTCTGTGAGAGAGCGACTGCAGACGAGATGCCAGATCAGGGCCAATTATGTTGCATATCCGTCTTTGGATTTTATCAAGGACCTTGAGACAATTAGAAGGGGTTCCAGACCATATATGACAGCAATACTCCATGCAAGGGCGAATGGTTGATTTGTAGACTTGAAGAATCGACTCAGGCGAGAAAAATTTCCTGGCGCGGCATAGGGAGCCAACTTTCCTAGCGGTGGACGAAGCTATTGACTGAATGTATTCGTTCCATCCTCAGGTCAGCGGACAATGTGAGACCGAGCAGTAGCAAAGTAGTGCTCTCGTGGAGTTGAGCGTCAGACATTCTAATGGTGGGTGGGCTGGGATAGTTCTCTAGCAGACCGTTATTTTTAAAGGATGTGTATCGCTGCTGTGACTTTCTAGGGTTAACCTCTGAGATCAGATGAAAGACAAAACAAGGAAGTCAATTTTGATTGGCTGAGCCAGCGTGAAAAATATAGATAGAGAAAGGGATTTCAAGGAGTTGCTTCTTATACGTCAAGCAATATAGACGTATTGACATTCGTGTCTGGAAACTGCTCCCCAGTGTGTTTTAGAGCGACCCCACTGGCTAGCTAGAAGATGTATACGTCGACGTTAATAAACTAGCTAGGTTAAAATTCCCTGTGTTGAAGTTTTTATATCTCTGGAATCAAGACAACTGGCGCTCACCGGCCGAGAGAGAAGAATGCATTTTTATTATCGAATCAAAATCGTCGACCAAGAGCTTCTCAGCATGCATCATTATGTGGATATGTGTGGAAGATAACTGTTAATCGTCGACTTAAACAGGTGAAGATTGTAGTGATCGATACAAGACGAAAAAAAGAAGTCGGTGTTGATTGGCTGAACCAGCGTGAGGACGATAGACAGAGAAAAGGGTTTTTAGTGAGTCGAGTCGAACAATGTAGACGTGTTGACATTCGTGTCTGGAAACTGCTCCCCAGTGTGTGTGCGTGTAGGGCGGAAGCGACTCAACTGGCTAGCTAAAAGATATATACGTCGACGTTACTAAACTGATTAAGTTAAAATTCCTTGTTGAAGTTCTTTTTATCTCCGTACCAAAACAACTAGCGATAACCGGCTGAGAGAGAACAAGTTTATTATGGATTTCACACATTCGCCAAAGACTTGCCCCAGCATGAGGGGGATATACAAGATTGTATTAATATGGCGCAGTGACCAAGACCTCCCAGCATGTGGGGGCTATGCAATATATAGTGCAAATAATGTTCTTGAACGCTTACTGTTGACACTAAATCGAATTCGCTACTAGTGTAGCCACTAACGCACACCAGTTTTCTTAGTCGTGAATTAAAAACAAGACCACAATGAGCAAACTGTATCACATTCCTTTGCTGGAATACAGCAATAATTCTCGCTTTTATCAATAATGAATAAAATGTCGCCATACAGTGGGATTGTGCTAACGAAACATGGACAGGACCGATCAAGCAACCTGTCCTGATATTGTCGTCAACTGCTTGGCAAACAGTTCCAGTCATCTAATGGATATCGCTGTCCGGCCTGACATGAACGACTCTAAAACAAATGTCATGGAGTTGATCAAAGATCATCGAATCGAAGTCATGAAAGGGTGGAATTTGAAATCGACATTAAATTCCAGTTGTCATGGTTGCAATCGGTCTTGTTAAATTAGGGACGCAAAAACGTCTCGGTAAAATAAAACAAGCAATCAGGGTTATGCTCTCATTGTGTGTTTTGTATAGAATTTATATGCAGCTCTTAAAGAAGTTCGAGCCAATAATGATTTTATCTGTTGTCTTCTATTGGAGAGCCACCAAGTATATATCAGTGATAGAAAACTCAGAGAGACACAGAGAGAGAGAACTCAGAGAGAGAGAGGCAGAGAGAGGGAGAATGTGTTATTTCTAGGATGCCATTTTTCTACCGTGCTTGACCTAACAAAAGGCTCAAGAGCCACTCAATGTAGAATGTTATTGAAATAGGTGGTTGTACGTAGAAAACGATTGACCCTAGACTTGTAGGGCTCGGGAAAGCATCCTTTCAGGAGTCTGTTCTACAACGTTATTTCTTTTTACTACGATTCATCTCACACAAGGCTCAAGCGCCAGCTAATGTAGAATGTTATTGAAATAGGTAGTTTTTCATAGAAAAAGATTGACCCTAGACTTGTAGCGTTCAGGGAAGCATTCACTCGAGCGTCTTTTCCACAAATTAACGATTCTTGGGAAGAAGCAGTTCCAATGGAACTTTCTTCTTACCAATAGAATACGAAGGAAATGAGAATGATTCATCTCTGTGCATGTGGCATAGTGGGCCTGAGCTGTAAATCTCAATTTGATGGATCTTGGATAACTCGTTAGAACATTTACACTGGAAATAGCGATATATATATATATATATATATATATATATATATATATATACTCTCCCGTCGCGTGCGACGTATGAGGGTCAGGCCGATAAGTCCCCAGGAAACCGACATCCCGACACCGGCACATGAGATTTATTTATAGTGGTGAAGGCCTTGTGCAGGACCAGCCACACTTTTTGGAGGGACGAATACAGAAACCTGGTGCACCGAATGCATGCCACAAGGTGCACCGAATGCATGCCGCAGGTTTTGAATTCAGAGTTGTCCTTCTCCTAGACCAGTTGCCATCCAAGGCTATAGAACCCAGTCTGTCCTGCTATTTTACCCATAGCTGGAGGGAGATGAAGAGGATACATACCTTTCCCAAGGGTATTAGCACGTAAGTATATATATATATATATATATATATATATATATATATATTGAAATAGGTAGGTTATTTATTTTTATTGTGTGTATTGAGGCAGCATTTTTTCATTGATGCATGTTTTATTAAATAATATGGACAAGTTTTGTCCATTTATTTTATGTAAATTCTATACTTAAACATGAAAACAATAAACAAAAACAAAAAATTCTTGAAGCTATATACATAAAACAGTTTAAACCTAACCTGAACAAAATAAATATGAAATCTCCACGAATATTCTTAAATGCCTACAATTGATAACAGAAGTCATTGCTTTATACCAACGGCTTCCCTTACTTAATACTTCTCGTTTTCACTCTCGCGTGGTCATGTCTGACGTCATGAGCTGCGGTGCGATTTTCGCTTCCAGCGTCTCGTATGCGCGATTTTGTCGTTGCTTGGAAAACATAAACAGACTATCATTATTGTTTTGTCCGTGTATTGTTTAATATATTCTAATGTAATTGATATTTTTGATAATGGCTCATATAAGCCGAAAGCTTAGATAGGATTAAAAATATGTATTGTGATTTTCTTTCTTCTTTTAATGATAATGTTATTAAGCTTATCAGACGATATGAACAGAATTTACATAAAATAAAGAGACAAAACCTGTCTATATTATTTAATATATATATATATATATATATATATATATATATTAAATACAATTTAAATACTGCAAACATCCTAATAGATGAGTTCGAACTCGCAGTCGAAAACCGAGCAAACTGGATAAACACTTGATACCGAGGTATAACTAACTTTGAAACGAATCGTCTCAACCATCTGAGAGAATTAAGAACCAACACCAAATCTCGGGTTAATACATCAGCCCATATGACGGTCAGCCCATCAGCATCTCCCTCGTGTGGTCTTGTTTGCAAATCCTTTGTTGGATTGTTGTCTCGTATGAAACATAAACATAAAAACTGCACTGAAACACACTCATACATCGAAAACGACGGAGGAGCCCATTATATATATATATATATATATATATGTGTGTGTGTGTGTGTGTGTGTGTGTGTGTGTGTGTGTGTGTGTGTGTGTGTGTTCTCTCCTTCTCCTTCCAGCTATGGGTAAAAAGTAGGGCAGACTGGGTTCTATAGCCTTGGATGGCAACTGGTCAAGGAGAAGGACAACTCTGAATTCAAAACCTGTAGAGGGTCGTGTGGGGACCTTGTGGCACGTAGTGCACCAGGTCTCTGTATTTGGCCCTTCAAAAAGTGTGGATGGTCCTGCACGAAACCTTCACCACTATAATCAAATCTCAGGTGATGGTGTCGGGCTGTCGGTTCCAAGCTGCTTGACCCTCATACGTCTAATTCGACGGCAGAGTCGAGCATATAATTATTATTTTATTTATTTCAAAGTTCCATACTGAAGATCATGATATTGGATCGTTAAATTTACTGATTGATTTGATTTTTATGGCTTAGGAACCTTTTGCAGGTTATTTAAAGCCAGAAAATCTTTTAGATTGAAAGAATCTTTGGGAAATAATAATGATTTAGGGATTAACTAATTAACCCATATCTGAGGGGAGAAGATTTGTACTTTTCTCAAGTGTATTTGCGCATATGTGAATATAACAAATATAATTGAAATTGAATCTCGTCTCTCCGATTAACAAATCCGAGTCATTATACGCCACCTGGTACTGGCCAGGCTCGCTGTTGCTTAACCTTGGTGACTTTACTGGAACCGGTGTTTCAACGTGATGTGGCTGTAAGCCGAAGGTCGTAAAATTTGTCCGGTTTAGAGCTACATTCATTCAAAGCAAAACCATGTCTTAATATGATATCAGGTGATGGTCTTGCTCGACAACGATGTGGCAGCGATCCTTTATGTATAGATGCATAGCCGAGTGGTTCGCAATTGTGCCGAAAATAAGGCTCGAATCATGGTCAGTTTGACCTTCTTGATAATATCGGTCAGGGGAGGCAATCCCTGCGTGCGGCACTGTTATGAACTCCTTGAGAGACATTCCACTGATTGACCCAACCCTTGTAAGTGAAATTGGATAGAATTAAATGTTTAGTCATCATTGGTGTTTTGAACCGTATAAGACTGTAAGCCTAAATCGTTACAGATCGTTTCGTCCTGGGTCTGACAATGAACTACATTCAGCACTCTGATCGGGAGGTTTTGAGGAGCATGGAACTAACTCTTAATTTCTGTTGTTCGCACGTCAATCCTGCAAGTAGCACCTGTTCGGGTCTCAACTATAGGCAAATAGTGAACACCCAAACTGGGCACTATTTACATTATTCGGACTATTGTCCTCATCTTCATCGCCATATTTATTACAACGTTTCGGACGTGTACGCTCCGACCTTCTTCAGGTGCTTGGAATGTCGAACTAAGCCCTTTATTTCGCTCACTGGGGTTGACTGTTCTAGTTCCACGTGCCATGTTTAATGGATGTCAGTTATCAGTTATCTCCTGTTAATTCCCCTCTCCAAGTTCTCCACTGCCTTAACCAGGTATTGAACTCATTCTTTGGGTCCTGTTACTGGATCTAACCAACACCTTTATCCACTGTGCCTTTTGTCCTGAAGAAGGCCGGAGCGTACAACGGCCGAAACGTTGTAATAAATATGACGACAAAGATGAGGACAATGGTCCGAATATTGTAAATAGTGTACACAATACTTCATCTTAGAAATATAGACAGATACTGAAGGGCCGAAACGTTGTAATAAATATGGCAACAAAGATGAGGACAATAGTCCGAATAATGTAAATAATGTACATAATACCCTATCTCAGAGATATAGACAGATACTGAAAGGTTGAAACGTTGTAATAAATATGGCGACAAAGATGAGGACAATAGTCCGAATAATGTAAATAATGTACATAATACCCCATCTCAGAGATATAGACAGATACTGAAAGGTTGAAACGTTGTAATAAATATGGCGACAAAGATGAGAGCAATAATCCGAATAATGTAAATAGTGTACATAATACCTCGTCTCAGAAATATAGACAGCTACTGAAGGGCCGAAACGTTGTAATAAATATGGCGACAAAGATGAGGATAATAGTCCGAATAATGTAAATACTATGCATAATACCTCATCTCAGAAATATAGACAGATATCCCAAACTGTGGTCAAAAAGCTGAAAGTGTAGATTTAAAAAAGAATAAATTACAAGGAATAGATTTTTGTGAAAAGATAAAATTACTCAAGCTCTCAAGAAAATCAATTTTTGGCATTTAATGACCCATAAGAAATTGATATGCCATAAAACACAAGCAAATTAAAAATAGTTATTATTTCGCTAATATCTGCTTCATGTTTTATATCCATTTCTTTAAAATGCTCTTTAATTTTCCCTTTCAGGCTTTTGGGATGTCGGCCAGAAGCTTTGATTTTAACTGTGTAGGAGTTTTGATAAGTATCTGCCCTGTTTGTCAAAAACATTTAATGCCGACGAGGAAGTGAGGCTGTAATCAATAAAGTAGAATTGTTTAAATTTTAGAATCCCGGCTGTTTACTATTTAACACCAATGCTGACCTTCTCTTGAAGCATACAGACAATTTCACGTTTGTTTGTGTGCATATTTGGAAGTAAGGCTTACGACCAAATCACTTTCAAACACCGGCACCCGTACGATGGCCGAAGTTAAGCAACGTCGAGTCGGGTCAGTTTGGTAGATGAGTGACCGCTTTGGAATATCAGGTACTGTTAGTTTTGATGTGCGAGGCTGTAATGGATAATGGCACGGAATTGTTAATCGGAGAGGCGAGTTCCAATTCCAGGTAGGTTCCTTACGCGCAAATTCCTTTGGGAAAGGCATGAACCCACTTCACTCCTAGCTAAAAATTAATTAGTAACACTTGTATCACTAAATCATTATTATACCCCGTCCCGACTAAAAAAAAACAAATAAAACAAAACAAAAAATCTTACCATCTAAAATATTTTCTGGCTTTAAATAACCTGCAATGGGTTGATAAGTCGTAAAAAAGGGATCAATCAATTCTTGGAAGTATTGGAAGGTATTTTTTATGTCAGATCCCTCGACGAGTGCTAACATAACATGTAACCTAGTAATACTTGCCGCCTGGTTGCGTCATCGGCGACTAAGCCGGCTCCCCCACCAGGCTTTTCTGGTGAGAATGGTGGCTAGACACATAACAGGATTAAAACCAAGACTTGTCTTGAAGCATGTGAAGATTACGAGGATATGGAAAACAGTTCACGATTGACCCTTGGCTTGAAATTGTTAAAATTGTTGTGTCTGGGGAAGCATTATCACGGGAGTTCGTTGAACAAAATAGCGGTTCTTGCGAAGTAGTTCTATACGTAGGGAATTATTTTGAATTCAGTCCTGTGGGTATTAGCTGTGACGAAACATGCATTCTGGGAATCTATATATATTTTAGAAGTCATCATTCAGTGTAAACGAGTACTACCTGCCGCCTGGCCGAGTCATCGGCTACTAAACCGGCTCCCCCATCAGGATTTTATGGTAAGAATTAACCTTCTTGTAGGGTCAACAGCCATATATCATAAGGCGGTAGGGACACCTAGAGGCAGTGTATTGGTTAGCAAGCTTGTCTCGCTAGAACAATTACGACTGAGTAATGAGTTCGATCCTCACTGGGTGCACCCTAGTTTCAGCCTTGTGCCACATCTAAGCTACGCTTGGAAAATCCTTTGGGCATCTGGATGTGGTGTAATGGTTAGAAAGCTGGTCTTGTTAGATCAATTACGACTGAATAGTGAGTTCGATCCTCACTGGATGCCCCCTAGTTTCGGCCTTGTGCCACATCTAATCTTGGAAAATCACTGTATCATAAGGTGGCAGAATCGACTGAAAGTCTGTAAGTACAGCCATTGCGGAGATAAAAAGACATCACTGGGCAGAAGACTTCTAATTCTAGTCAGTATCCAGGACGAAGGTATCCCCCGATAGGATCAACGGCCACATGTCTGTGACCAAAACGAGCCTTCAAAAATGGAGGCCATCGGCTGTAGTTTCATCTAGAGAGGGATGGGGTCCGCCAGATCTTCTTGCTTCAGATACGCTACACATGAATGAATATCTCTCCGGCCTTCAATCGAGATATGTGGAAAGGACTGGTTAACTGTTCGGCTTCTCAGTGACCCTATGACCACGCCCGGTGATGATGAGCGTAATTTTCTGTGTGAATCCTCCGCAGTTATACGACGACGTTAACACCCGCCTGTATATATGCTAATGAGACCGTATATGCACAAAACGAAAGACAAACATGTCTGCAAGCGCGACATGAAAGTTCTGGACATTAACGCAGAGAATCAGGATGAAGCAGCAGCTGGTCGCAACAGATGGCGCAGTGTGATCTGGAAAAAAAAAACTTGGGTTGGGGGAAGAGAAGTTCCAGACCTTAGCTGAGGAAAAGAGAGCAAGATAGAAAGTCCGCTCCTGTGTAGACAATCCTATGACCAGACACCGCCGACGCTCTTTCAGAGAATTGACACGACTTGACACCAGGGCACATCATCCATAGTCGACATCGACTGACGGAGGCTTTATTACTGCTATATGTACCAGTTGAAGACATTTAACAATAAAACAAATATTATTTCTCTTCTCCTATGTCCGTCTATAAGAACAACTAATAATTTCTTATGAAACTTTATTGAAAGAGAATTATTTATTTTCTTTCTTTCTTTCTTTCTTTCTTTCTTTCTTTCTTTCTTTCTTTCTTTCTTTCTTTCCACACACGCACGCATGCACGCAATATATATATATATATATATATATATATATATATATATATATATATATATACAATGCATGCATGCATACAGAATATATGAATATATATATATATATATATATATATATATATATATATATTCTGTATGCATGCATGCATGGTATATATATATATATATATAATGCATGTATATATATATATATATATATATATATATATATATATATATATATATATATATATATATATATATATATATATATATATATATATATATATATATATATATATATATAATTTGTATATAATAGATTATAATAAAAACAGGTTGAAATCGCTACAGATTATAACGAAAACAATATATATACATATATATATATATATATATATATATATATATATATATATTATTTTTATTATAATAGATTATGACAAAAACGTGTTGAAATCGCTACAGATTATAACGAAAACAATATATATATATACATATACATACATACATATATATATATATATATATATATATATATATATATATATATATATATATATATATAGTGATGTCATAAAATGAAGCCAAAAATGCTAACAGTCAATGGGATATTGAGGAAAAAGACATTTAAGACGTGCAGTCTTTGCAATAAAGTGCCCGATATGTGATATAGGGCATTAATAGGATTAATGTGTGTAAAAATTTGTCACTTAGTTGATTGATGTTACCTTCAGCATCCATAAATATATGATGGGTACGGCAGAGGAGGGGCGTTTTCAATAAAAACATGGAAAATTGCTTTTTCACTGCAAATTATTCATTATATAATATCTAAATATTTTATAAAAAAATTGGAGCCGATTCCACAATATTTCAAGCTCAATTTGAATTTATAGTTTGTAACTATGCAATGAGATGAGTTAACATAAACTGTAGATTTGACTGCGGAATATCATTATATTATTGTTACATAATTATAATGAAGTCCTTAAGGGTTTTTGTCAGGAGAATTTTATTTTTGGTCGTATATATATTTAAAATATTCCTTTTTACAGGATTTATATTTTAAACGGAATAAGATCATTCTAAATTTCAGAATTTCGCCATTGCCCATCAAAAAGACTGGAAGAAATCGATCTAAAAACAACAATGGAAAAGGTGGGTAACAAAGCATAAACGAAATAGCTCCAGTTTCTTCAACTTTGGAAACTTGGCATTGCAGCCAAAGTATTCTAAAATACTACCAATAACAAAGGAGAAAATGAAAAATTCCTAACAAAAAATCGAATGTCGCATCAAAAATTATATTATTTTTATTTATTTGTCATGTAGCTAAATACATAATCATCAAAATTGTTTCCGTAAAACTTGATATTTCCTGTAATAAATTCTTAATAAATAATATTTTACTTAAGTGTAAGGTTGTCCAAATTTACAATTCCTTACGGCTAACTATGAAAAGAAATGTTGATCAAAACTGCCTAAAACTTTTAAGCGCGTATTATCGCACAATTATCAAATGTTGAATATGCTCTTCCTTAGCGAACGCAGCATATATATATATATATATATATATATATATATATATATATATATATATATATATATATATATACAACGAACATATCAAATTGGTAACGTCATCAGAATCTTTTGGAAAATAAGAGTTGATAGGTTCGTTTATCATCTTGTTCACACCTCCACAGTCTTTTAATCAGAAGTAGTGCCTTGTTTCCAGTTCAGGATTTGCTTCCAGTTCCTTCTAAAAAGGTTTCACCTAACGGATCTTCAGGGCGAACTGAAGATCCGTTAGGTGAAACCTTGGTAGCTAGTTTCTGGCTCACTAGGATCTATCTATCTATCTATCTATCTATCTATCTATATATCTATCTATATATCTATATATATATATATATATATACATGTTTCATTAAAAATAAAGTAAATAATAACGATAGTGAACACTCAGAAATTACATAAACATTTATTACAAAAACCAAATGCACATTAACTACAAACAAAACGAATCTTCACTTAGGAATATTATAAAGAAATACACTGCCCCAACTGACCCGAATAAAAAATCAAATTGATTATCTATTATAAAAAAGAGAGCTAACCTTATCCTCAAAAGTAACAACACACCAGCTAAATCAAAATTACAAAGAACGAACATTATCTATGAGTTTAAATGCCCCTTAAGGAACTGTGTTCCTGATCAAACCGGACTCATAAATAATTACATCAGTTACACAACTACATGCTTATCCAGACGCCTTACGTTACACCTATCTGATCACAGCTCCATTAGAACCCATTTAAACTCACACACAAATTTACCAGACTCCATTAGAAACATACTAGTAGAAAACACAAATATATTAACTTCATTTACCCGTAAAAAAAAGAAAATAATTGAAGCTTTAATAATAAAAAAGAAAAAAACAACTCTTAACAATATTAACTATGAACAAGGCCATAATGTGCTAACTGTATTCGGAAATTAAAAACATCTCTATAACACACTAAAACATACATATAATGCACACACTCAATTAAGCTGAAAAATCGAATCATCCTTGATAATGGCTGAAGGTATAGCCGAAAGCGCTCGGGACTATAAAACATTTGGACAGTTTTTACACACTCTTTGTGCAGAAAAGAAAGCTCTTGATCGAACACAAGAAAAATTAAGTAAAAAGCTTAACCGTAGTAACTTGTCTGTCGTTTTTAATGAAACATGCATAAACTAAGGATTGCTGCCTAAATATATATATATATATATATATATATATATATATCTTAGTGAATATATATATATATATATATATATAATGAATATATATATATATATATATATATATATTAGTGAATATATATATATATATATATATATATATATATATATATATATACTATACTATGAATTAGCTCCTTATTCTCATTATTGGAAGTTGAATGGGTTTTGGTGGGTCAAACCCCATTATTAAATTGATATTTCAAGTGTCGATCAGCCATACTGTGGAAAAGTGAAATATGTTATTTGTGATTAGCCGAGAGACAGGGCCTGAGAGATTAAAAATTGGTAAATAGTGACCAAGCACTGATGTCTACGTGTGGCCATAAAATAGGTTCCAGGTAAAAAAGAAGATAGACTTTCATATATATGTTTTTTCTTTAGATATATATGTTTTTTTTTTGGTGGTGGGAGGATTTTTCCCCATACTCATGACTACAGTTATGGCCTATAATGTACCATAAGAATATTGGTATATACGGTATACTCATGGCATAATTTCAACCTGACCTTACATTCCACTCTTACTTCCACCCACTCTCTATAGCTTGCAAAGATTGTGTTACTACACTGCGAGACGTTCAAAGTATAAGAGAGACTGGGAAAGTCAGTTAGGAGAGAAAAACATTTACACTATTCATATTAGTGCTATTGCCTTCATCTTTCTTGTTTCGGCTTTTCTGTCGTCCAGGGTATGACCATAAACTACACCTGGTAGCAAGGCTTCTTAACTGTTGTTATTCCCAGGTCTACCCTGACCCGGGGTGGTAACACCTGTTAGGGTCCCACCTATGAGCAAATAGCAAACTCCCAAACAAAAATCAACAGTACATTATTATAATAAAATAAGCAACAGTACATTTTTATAATAAAATTACCAACAATATATTTTATAATCTACAAACTATATGTCTAAAAAAGCATACCTTTACTCTGAAAGCATAA
>CAHIKZ030000388.1:665000-757500 GCA_903632075.3 Acanthosepion pharaonis
CAAATGTTCAAGCCAAGTTAAACATTTTATTAACAATAAAAATCGGGCACGAATTGATATTTAATCTGATATATAATTTAGAATTTAAGAATAATTTTAGCATTTTTTAATTGGTATCACCTCATGCAAGGCAGTAAAGACACACGACATAAGGGGTTACAGGAAGTGGAAGAATTAGGAATAGAAACATTAGTAATGAGCAGAAAGAGAAACGAGTAATCAGGAGGACAGTAGATAGCGATTGACATTGCATTTAAACTTTTGTAGATTAAAGTTGGCTGGAAAGCATGGAGCCAGAAGGGAATTCCACAAGCGAGAACTGCGAGAGAAGAAACTGTTAGTATAGAACTTACGGTTACATCTGGCTAGCTCAAGTATAAACTAGTGAGGCCTCGATGCTAAAATCTGTTCTAATATCTCCAATTTTCATCAAGAAAATTTAATTCCGGATTAGAAAAAAACATCAACTGGTAAACATGCATAAATCTTGTTTTTATCGTCTAATGTTTCTGTTGTTTGCCAAATATTTTTCTTCAAAATCAGACTAAAGTATGCAGAATTAATTATTCCTACATAAACGCTCTTTATAGCCATTTTACATGTGCTTGGGTGTATGATTATGTGTTAGCGTACGAGTCTCTCTCTATCTCTCTCTCTCTTCCTCTCTCTCCTTCCTTCTCTCCTGTCACATTTGCCGTTTATCGTTTTGTATAAACGGTGACGAGCGATGACATCAAACAATTTGTCGCAGTCATTCATTCTCTATTGCTTTTCTGGCCGAATCGCAATAACTCACACTTACATGCACATACGCTGATGCGTCATTAGAACTTTTTTCACTCGCGTAAGTTTTTTTTCAGCCCGACTTTCTACATCTTTTGTTTGTTTTCTGCTTTTTTTTTTTTTTTTTTACCTCATCTAACATTGTAATGATCAGAAAAATAAATTCAAAGTTAACATGTAAAACCATGACACTGAAAATAAAACGGTATTCTTTGAATGAATGGTAAACATTTCCGTATTCCTTGTCTGGCCGAATCGCGATAATACACACAGTCTAACTAAGCTTGCAAACACATACATACACAAACACCAAGAGCGTGCGTCCGCACCTGCGCAATATACACACAAATCGTGCACTATTTTTTTTTTCACTCGAGCAGATTCCTTTAAGCTTGACTTTTTCATTTAACACATTTAGAAAGTCAAGATTTAAAGCTATGAAAAAAAAAAATTGAAAAGGTCAGTTAGTTCAGTGCCACACGTGATCATGTCTCTTCCGACTCATGACTGACAGAAGATTTTGTTTCCCCGCTAAGCCTGGCTTCCAACCAAGGCCATAAAATCTGGTCTGTCCTGTTATTCCACCCATAGCTGGGAGGGGAAGAGATGGATTCATACCTTTCCCAAGAGTATTCGCACATAACGTAATTAAACCCAACTGGAATTCGAATCCGATTCTTCGATTTCTCGTTCCAAGACGATATTCATTTCACCACATCGAAAAGATATTCCTTGAAAAGTAGAAATAAAGGTGTTTGAGATATTTAAAAACATTTTTGAGAGTTCAGCTGAAAAATCTGTTGGCTTGATCCATGTATTTCCTTTTGGCCATTTCGGGCTGGAATTTTGGGGCTGTAATCACGTTTCCCAATTGTTAGCTACGTTCTTTCTTTCTTTTTTTCTACATGTAAAAAATCTTAAGAACAATTCCAGCAAAGTTTATTTAAGTCAACATTAGAGAGGATAAAGTTAAACCTTTGTTTTTCTCATATTCTGCCACACTCAGTAACCCCCTTGGGTCTTAGTGGCTTTATTGCCTTACTTCTAGTGAAATGATTACAAACAATATATACGTAAAATAGAAAATTCAAACAATTAGAAATTATTTTATATGACTTTAGCGGGTTCTTAGAGATTTTTGTTGTTTTGAAACAGTTACATTGATCAATTTGGGGTCAGCCCGATTAACACAAGGCCCGAGGATGCGCATATATATATATATATATATATATATATATATATATAGATAGATAGATAGATAGATAGATATAGATATATAGATATATAAAATAAAGTATTATATGCAATTAAAAATATGTAAAATAAAGTATAATATATATTAAATAAAGTATAATTTATATTTAAAAATCCACATTATAGCCAAAAACGTTTGCAGCTTTTCTCTTCTCTTTAAAATATACACTTTTCTCTATAACGTCTATATTATATATATATATATATATATATATATATATATATATATATATATATATATATATAAACCGAATGATTCCAGCAGATGAAAATTGCTTCGGCATGAAACTCGGAGTTGTGTAATGTAAGATATTATGTATATTTCTTTTTATATATATATATATATATATATATATATATATATATATACACACACACACACACACACACACACACACATATATATATATATATATATATATATATATATATATATATATATATATATATATATATATATATATAATCCACCTTTTCTCCTCACCCACTAGCTATCGATAAATAGAAAAACAGACTGAGCTCTGTTGCCTTGGTTGACAACCGGTCTAGGAGAAAGTCAAATCTGAATTCAAAACCCGTGAAGTGTTTTTTGGGGACATTGTGGCACACCATGTGCACTGGCTGTCCGTATTCGGTCCTTCAGATAATTGTGCTTGCTTCTGCACAAGTGTTCACTATTATAATAAAATAATATAAAATAATATGAGCGGATAGCCTGATTACAGTTCTACGAAATGAGCCGGCATACCATAACACATTGAATACGACGAGAGAGTTTATATATATATATATATATATATATATATATATATATATATATATATATTGCGTGGTTTGGAATTTGAGTGGGCGTCTTTTGAATTTTTAAAATCTTTAACAGACCATTTCTGCTGTTGAATAAGGTGCGATTTATACTGGATGCGAGATATTTTATATAAAGGGCATCTCTTAAAGCGAGATGTTTTCGGTAATGGGATTTATATAAAATGATATTGTTTTCAATCAAAATATTCCTTAAAGATCCCCGTAAATTGTGGGTGGCTAAGTGTCTTTTTATAGCACTTTGATCAGATAAGTGCCATGTGAGGTGTCTACTCAAGGAGGTGGTGGTATGTCCGATATAAACAATTGAAGAAATAGAAAAATGCCCATTCGAATTTCAGCTGTGCTCAATTCGCGAATTTTTTTTTCCACCTATTCTTATTGTACATTTTTCTGTTTTAATTTTGAATCTCCCGTGGAAGCCTGAAGAGCGGGAGCGAAACCGGTTGCTTCCCCCCCACCTTTGTTGTTGAGTTTTTTATTATTTAATATTGTTTTAATATGTCTTGTAATATTAAATTTTATACTTTTATTTCGATCATTAAATTTTGTACAATCATATCTTTAAAATCATATCTTTAAATATATATATATATATATATATATATATATATATATATATATACCGGGTGTAACATCTTACTGGAATTCTCCGAGGTTTTTATAACCCTATTGCACTCTACTTTCAGCAGTAAGAATGTATTTAGCTCTAAGTTGAAATGATGATCCCTCTTGCCGTTTTAACCTCCTGATAAAGTTTTCCTCTCTACTGTTCCCTCTCTTATAAACTTATTCACTGTTCTCTTGATGGTTCTTGAATGGACTTTGAAGATGGAAGCCAGAGTATGAATGTTGGTACAATTACGGAAAGCCTGAATGATCTTTTTCCTCCACCGTTGCTCACTTGGGAAGACGATGGAGCTGTCGCAAAACGATTTTAACCTCTTCTCGTTCTAGTTGAATAACTGAACGGGTTTTTCAGTGATTCTTACGACAAATGGTGTCAAGATGGCTCAACCTCTTATCTGAAAACCCGGAAAAAAGAAACTCAATTAGTTTAGTGTTTTTTTTTTTTTAGATATTAAACACACACACACACACACACACACACACACACACACACACATATATATAGTTCATGCCACTTTGACAGAAAATTTACCAGTAAAAAATTCGTTCATCACCATATTTATATGAACGCACAACCTTTAAAAATTTAAAATCAAACTCAGCGTGGCTACTGCGCGCTCCAAAAACAATAACTCATTTTCAATAGCATTTTCGGATACAACAATACATATATTTTCGTTGTCCTCTTATTACTAAGAGAAAAAACAAGAACAACATCTATTCTATACCTGAAGATGTATGTAGGAACAGACGAAAGCTTGTAGTAAAAATAAGAACTAATACGACAGAAATTTATGGAAACAAGGATCAATTCATTCATAACGGATTCGGAGGTTTTTGTATATTATTTGAATTGTTTGCGATGATGGATTTCTCGCCAATTAAATCATTAACATTTGCTTTTGTTTTTGTGTGAATAATTCATGAATATATATATATATATATATATATATATATATATATATATATATATAAAGCAAAGTAAACCTAAAAAGCCAGACAAACCTAGCTAGGTTTACCCTACGCAGATCCTCAGGGCGGACTGCCCTGGCTATCTGCGTAGATGAAACCTAGGTAAGTTTGTCTGGCATTTTAGGTTTACTTTGCTTTATTTGCTCTACTTAGCGTATTGAGGACTTTGTTTAGTTATTTTACTTACTTGTATCGGAGGTTTTTTCTTTGAACTCTGAACTTAGATTCTAGACGATTATTTTCGCCGGAAATATATGTTCTTTCTTTTTTTACCCCTTTTTTTCCCCTTGGGTATTGGTTTTGCAGGACGAGTATAACTGCTTATATTTATAGGATTATTAGTGTTATATATATATGTGTGTGTGTGGGTGTGTGGACTCTTCCGTCGAAGTATTAGGATCCGACAACCTCTTTCAGTTTTTATGTTGATGTCGCATGTCACACTTCAGTCCCCTTAGTGACTTGCACATGTTCGCATTGTGCAGTAGCGCAGATCACGGGACATGGGGACTGAAATATTTGCTGATGCTTTTCGCCCGTGACTTTCCTTTCTTAGCCGGTCAATGCGACTGATTTCGAAATCTCTGGCACAAATATCTCCAGTTATTTCTGTCCGGAGCAACTTGCTCGAAGTTAGTTAAATGAGGCACATTGACAGCTGAGAGGTTACTCTTTAGCTTGTCTGGGCCATGGCCGTCTAACATTCCTTTCTCCATTGTCAAACTGGCTACGCAAGAGGACCTTAGCTATCCTCTCGTCTTTCATCCTTGTAACCTGACCAGCCCAGCGAAGTTGTAACTGCATCAGGAAGGTCTCAATTCTACCAATATTGCATATTGCGAGAAGATCGGCATTGGACACTGTATCGTCAAAAGTTTAACCACAGATCGCGCGGAGATAACCTTTGTGGAAGGCATCCAGCTAATTTATATGGGACCTATATGGGATCCCCAATTCTGAGCCATGTAATATATACGTACACATAATATTTCATTGAGACTAATAATGTACCTCTCTTAAGCTATATATTGAATTTGTTAGTACGTGGCTAAGAGATTTATTTTGGTGGACTTAGCATATAAATTGTCCAAATAGCCAATCATTTCTACACTCACAGTCTATACACATTAAAGGCTATCCCTCACACACTTTATACAACTCTTAGGGCTACTCCATATTTAAATTCTATACACACAGAGGCATATTCCACTCAATTTCCACACACACTACGTCAGATCCAGACTTTCATATGGATGTCATTCATGCCGCCAGACCAGTTTAGAAATATCTAAATCGTCAACTGTATATAAGTCTTCTTAAGTCGACGATAAAAAATGTCTTTAGGCAAATGAAGCACATAGCTCTTTGCGAAGGTCATCCTTCTACGACCCTTGTAGACTGGCGCTACAGAATCACAAAGAAGTGTACAGAATAACAGAGACTTGATGACTGTCAGCAGTAGCAGCAATTGAAATGAATACAACATATAAGTCGACCATAACATAATGATATAATCAAGATGTTCATGTTTCACACTAATTCAAAGAAAAAAGCTTAATCCGAGAACCCCTATCAGTACTAGATAGATAACAACGAACTTCATAAGCCTATTTTCTTTAAAAGAGAAATATTTTATAAATTTCAAACGACTATAGCACTGGCTGCTCGGTCAACAAACCCCGAATGTTTCTTCAATCTTAAGTGGTAAAGTGATGTATTAGGTGCTTACATGGTTGCTATCCACAAGTTCCTGTCCTTTGTGTTAGTAATTTTTTTAAAATATCTCTCCTAAACCCTGTTCAGGCATCCATTCAGGCAAGCTCGTTTTTTTTTTTTTGTGCCGTGCTCCTTCGAATCGTGGGTGATCATGGCTCTCCACAAGTTCCTGTCCTTTGTATTTCTTAGTAATTTTATTTTTTACTATCTCTCCTAAACCGTTCTGGCATCCATTCAAGCAAGCTCGTTCTTTTTTCTTTGCCGTGTCCCTTCGAATCGTGGATGATCATGGCTCTCCACAAGTTCCTACCCTTTTTCTCGCTTAGCAAATTTTGTCTTTTTGCTAACTTTCCTAATCTCTGTTCTGCCAACAACTTAACCAAGAAGACATCTGATAATTTTTTTTAATCGGCTTCACCCTATGCAAGGCAATAAAGCCACTAAGGCAGAAAGGGTTACAGGGTGTGAAAGAATTGGGAACATGAACAATAATAATGAGCGGGAAGAGGAAAAAGTAATCAGGACAGTAAATAGCGATTGACATTTCATTTAAATTCCTGCTGATTAAAGTTGACGGGAAAGCGTGGATCCAGAAGGGAGTTCCACAAGCGAAAGGTGCGAGAAAAGAAACTGTTAGCTTAAGATTTACGGCAACTTCTAGCTAGTCCAAAAGTAAATTGATGAGATATCGATGACAGTATAGTATTGCGCTTAAATTCAAAAACTCTATGTACAGAAGTGTGGCACAAGGCCAAAAATGGAGAATAAGGAAACGGATGGTCTTCTTCTGTCCTAACATTAAACTTAGCTAGACACAATCACTGACCCAAACATACATCACAATATTCCTTACACCAAAAGGACGCATTCTTACTTACCATTCTTACAACATTCACCATAATACCTCAATGTCTCTATGAAGTCCTAACTAGTCATCATATGTACAATTCTTGTCTGTGGGGGGAAGGGAATATAACAACAAATTTAAAAAAAATAAACCCCCCAAACCATAGGGAAGAACTCATTCGAACAATTATCATGAAAGTATTTATAGAAAAGGCAATGAAAGGCAACCTTAAGGCGGTGGGGAAATGACTGGGCTGAGCCGCCAGATAAGGGCAGCAGAATTTGGGAAAAAGATCGGAGCGAGAACTTTTCAGCACCTTCCCTTATCCCGTTTGCTTGAGAAAAGAGGTCGATTTGGAAATTCAGAGTTAAGATTACATCTACCCCAGGCAACCATTGTTCTTAAAATATTTTATATTATTAAAAAGAAATAATTTGCTAGGAGACGAAACGAAATTACTGAAAAATGACGTGCTCTTTCATCTTTTAGTCTATATACATTCTGGACGTGAGCGATCATGCCTCTCCATAAATTGGCGTGTCGAGAATTAATTTTACGTATTGTTCAATTACTGTCATTATTTTCATTATTAGATGCAGTCGTCATAGTTTCGTAATGGAAACAGATTGACTTATTTGCTTTGATATTGATCAAATCATTAAAAAAGCATTCTGAAAGGGAAGAATTATTTAAGAGTTAAGAGCAGAACAATTGCAAATAATATATTACCATATTTGATAGCATTTTTCTTCTCCTCCTCCTCCACCTTTTTTCCTCCTTCTTCTTCTTCTTCTTCTTCTCCTCCTTCTTCTTTTTCCTCCTCCTCCTTCTTCTTTTTCCTCCTCCTCCTCCTTCTTCTTCTTCTTCTTCTTCTTCACCGTCTGCGCGATCATGGCTCTCCACAAGTTCCTGTCCTTTGAATTTCTTAGTAATGTTTTTCTACTATCTCTCCTAAACCCTTCTTTTTTGTGCTGTTCCCCTTCGAATCGTGGGTGATCATGACTCTCCACAATTTCCTGTCTTTTGTATTTCTTAGTAATTTTTTTTTTACTATCTCTCCTAGACCCTGTTCTGGCATCCATTCAAGCAAGCTTCTTCATTTTTTGTGCCGTGCCCCTTCGAATTGTGGGTGATTATGACTCTCCACAGGATTCCGTTGGTAACAAAGAAAAGAGTATTGAACTGCTACGTGATAGTTGTCCTTCTTTACGGCAGCGAATGTTGGACGGTCTCCTAAAAGATGAAAAAGAGACTCAAGGGAACAGATGTATGGTTCTACAGAAGGATGCTAAGGATAGCACCGAATATGTGAGCAAAGATGAGGCTTTGGAGAGGATGCAAACAAAGAGGAAACTTATACTTAGCGTCATGAAGAGGCAGCTGAAATTTCTGCGACACGTAATGAGAAAGGTGGGCTTGGAAAATCCGATACTCACAGGGCGGATAGACGGAAAAAGGGACAAAGGAAAGAAACGTGTGACATACTTAACGGGTTTGAGTATGTGGCTGGCAGAACAGTGTCTGAGAGAAATAACAAAAAGACAAAACTTATTGAGAGCTACAAGAGATAGGAGGGGGTGGAGAGCCGTGATCGCTTACGTTCTGAAGAAGAATGGTATATCGAACTACATCTTAAGAGTATTGCTTAAAATATCCCCCGGATCTTATATGCGAAATTATATTCTTTGGTTGGTATGACACAAAGATATAGGAAAAGTGCTGTTCTAGGAAACCTTCATTTAAATTGTAAAAGATACTGAAAGAGTCTTGAACATTGGCTGGATCCGGATGGAAAAATAATTGAACCAGTACTGCTATCGGTTGAAATTTATGCAATCTTTCTCTTAAAAGGATTCTTTAGGAAAATAGGTTTCTAAGTCCAGTAGCTGTTATCGCTCTTTCCAGTCAGTTATGTGTCAAACGTGATACACGCTTAGCCGATCATATATCTTTCAATACATAACTGACTGGGATATTTTTTCCCGCAGTAGTTTGCCATTACTTTCTGCGGTAGACCAGTTGCCATTCAAGGCTATAGAACCAGGTCTATCCTGCTATTTACCCACAGCCGAGGGGAGAAGGGAATTCATACCTTTCCCAAGGGTATTAGCACGTAAGTGAATGTAATGGGTTCGACTGGAAAGTCAGTCAGACATTTATGTGCCATGGGTGATACACGCTTAGGCGATCATATATCTTTCGATACTTGACTGATGAGGCAGATTTTTCCCGCAGTACGTTGCCATTTCTTTCTGCGGTAGACCAGTTGCAATCCAAGGCTATATAACCCGGTCTGTCCTGCTATTTAGAATATGAGAAAATATACTATTAAAGAGAAAGGACAATAAAAGAACAAGAATTAAGAAAACAGAAGCTAACGATTGCACATTGCATTTAAAGGTTTGAAGATCAAAGTTAACTGAGAAGCTGGAAAAAAGTTCCACAAGTGAGAAGTGCGAGATAAGAAACTGTTAGCATAGAACTTACGGTTCAATCTAGCCATTTTAACTGTAAAATTTATTGCTAAATCAAAAAAAAAAGTAATGTGAAAATTCTTTAAGTGCACTCTCGGATGTCCATCCCATAATGCAAGTTCTGAGGAAGAATCTGAGTTGAACTTCTTCCTTACTAATGGAATATGATGGAAATGGGGATGAGTAGATTGGATATAAATCATTAAGTAGACAACACCGAATGAAAGACAATAACTGAGAAAAGCACGTATTTTTTGCCAACCGAAATTATTTCTTCTGAATTTATTTTCTGGATTCGGCGAAACGTGTTTCAGATAGAGGATCTTATTATAATTCCGCTTTTCACTCCCTTAGTTATCACGACCGTTACGCCCTGCCAATAACTCATAAACAATGGACTAATCCGTTTTGATGGCGATGAAAGACGGGAAAGATATATTAGAGGCGCTACTTTGTTTCAGTGAGAAAAAGAAAGAAAGAAAGAAAGGTAGAAACGTTTAACGTCTCCTGCAAATACCTCACAAATAATGGACTATTCCGTTTTGATCACATGGAAAGACGGGAAAGACATAGCCTTTTAACTGGTTCAAAATTTAAATGTGACGTTTCTAACGAAACAGATTTTCAAATTTAAAATTAGCATACGTTTCGATCCTATGTTTAATATGATTATTCCCGACTTCGTTAGTTCGCACGGCTGTTACGTCCTGCCAATACGTCACAAATAATGGACTATTCCGTTTTGATCGCGTGAAAAGAATTGAAAAGACACTATTTGGTTTCAGTGAGCAAAAGAAAGAAAAAAAGAAGGGAAGATAAAAGTGTTTAACGTCTGTTTCAGTCAAATGGAAAAAGTTGTCAATTTTCTAATACTCTCATTTGCAACCATTACTACTTAAAATAACGAGCAGCATTCATATTTATGATTGCTTTTGCAACATTTTGTTAAAATTGCTGAGCTCAAATATTTAACGATTTTATAGAGGAATTTTTACGGATATTTTATCGTCATGAGTTTATTCTATCATTAACTGAAGAATTAAGATTCATCAGAAAATTCAAATAGGAAAAGCGTGAAATTTTCACAGGAATTTCTAATTAATTTAATTGTAGTTTGTCGCCTTCCTAATCGATTTGCAAATGCTTACAAAAACAAAATCCAGAAGGAATGTCCATTAGTAGAATCTAAATCAAAGAAATAATTAATTTAACGCATTGAAAATGTTCAGGTGCTTGATATTTTGTTATGACATTTGTGAACAAAGTGAGATATTTTTTTTATTTGGTTAATAAAACCAGAAAAAATCGATATTAAAAAAGGCAAAGTTAATGACGAGAAATGTAAAAGGTGTGTGGAAAAAAAACGCTTTGTTTAAAATTGTTACAACAATAGTGATATACCGGAAGTGAATCCATTTTCATAGCACTGCGTAAGAAGTCAGGTGAAAATTTTAAGTCTGGTGGCCATAGTTGAACCCAATGGCTATTTTATTGAATAATCAAAGGGGTTGCAGTCTAGGGAGTTAGGTGGCCAGATATAATGGGTGATGTGGTTGCAGAAATTTTCTGACAGCCATGAATGGGTTCTTCTCCTTGTGTGGCATGGTATAGAGTCCTGTTACCAGACATAGGGTCTTCCTGCAGCCACCCTCTCAAGGCACTTGATATAGGCCTCCGTGTAGAGTCTGAAGCCCTGTGGGAAGATGAATGGAGGCATAACGTCGCCATCGCAACTGATCACTCAAACACCTTCTTAATCACCATTAGACTCATCCAACTTTTGCCAAATCTCTGCAATATACTCAAATTGACATCCAAGCACTCTGAAATATTCGTATTGGAGCTTTCGCCTGTGGAACTCTCTCCCCTCTTCCCGTTTCCCTGATAGCTATAATCTTCAACTATTCAAATGTAATGTTAATCGACGTCTCTAGATGCCCTGATCTATGCCCTATCCTTCTCTTCATCCTTTCCTCTATCACTCCTATTTGCTCTAGCTCCAACTCTCTGTAACCCCTTGCATGCTAGTGGCTTCCCGCCTTGCTTGGGGTGAAACACTTAAAAAATACATTACAATCTGCAGAGACGGCCATGTCAATAAGGAGGCGCATTTTGTTTTGCTGATCTCTGATCACGATGTCTGGGCGATTGGCTTTGATTGTTCTGCCTGTGTGTATTGTGAAGTCCTATAAAATTGTTACAGGTCCTATCTCCGTAACCGGGTCTGGGTGGTGTTCTTACAGTTTCCTTTCCGTAAAAGTTGTAGATTTCCCAATGCAGATATTGGCCCACTTTGTCATGCCGGGTTTTATATTCAGTGGGTACCAATATCATTCAACCTGATGCAAGATGGTCAATTATTTCTGGATATCACAGAATCTTCATTTAGGGGTAACATATTTCTTTAGTATATATGTTTGATAATTTATAGTTATCAAGTATTAGTTCTGTACAGAAAAAAAGACCTTCAGTTTCAGCTTTTAACCCTGCGTTACGTAACCACTGATAGGTACGAGGTTTGTCTACATCAACTTGTCTGGTATGGGCATTGATCATGTTGAGGTGTATCTTGCCATCGTTCCTCTATCTGGTCGATTGCATTTGTTTTTGCTTTCTTTTTTAAAGGTTTTTGCCTATGTAGTAGGTGTATTATGTTTTGCATTTCTTCGCCAACTTGAAATCCATTTTGAACTTTTTGGCTTCCTTTATTATTAAATACAGTTTCTTACTTCTTTCATGTTGCTTGGCACGGATCATCATCGAATCTAGTTTCCAGGTATCTTTGAAAGCCGATTGTTGTAGTTTTTTTTAAGAAAGTTCTAGTTGAACTAATTCTCTCCCTCTTTCGGATTTGGGCACATAAAGACGTTCAACATCAGACTTAGGACGATGCATGCGGTAGCAAGTGACAAGTATTCTCGTTTTGGCGTCCATTTTTTTAATGTCAGCTATGGTCCAATTAAGGATGTTGAAACTTTATTGCACCACAGGGACAGCCACGGTGTTTATGAATGATAATTTGTTTTTTGAACTTAACTCGGTATTTAACATCAGATGCACACACCTTTACTATTTTTTCTTACTTTCTCCTCTATTTCATCTCCTTAGCTAATTCCTACTTGTTCCAGTTCCATAATCTTTGTGACAAAATCTAGATCTATTGAATGTGTTTCTGTAATTCTCCCTTTCTTGAATGTTACTTTTTCACCTTTATCGAATCCATACATATGTTTTACAGTATTCCCCTTCCAATTATTGTCGTCATTCGCAAAGAGTTTGAGATTATCCATGTAGAGTAGGTGATTAAACACTTTCTTATTTACTTTGTATCCATAGCTATTATTGTTTCGTTTATGCAAAAGGGGGATTAAGGACATACAAAACAGATGGGAGTCACGCAGTCTCTTATAAAGATTCCTCGTCGGATATCCAAATAATTGGAAGTGGGAGTACCTTTGGGGTGATTTAGATATAATGTGGTTTTCCACAGTTTCATGCCATATTTAAGGAAATTTACAATCACCAAGGAGATTTTGTACATTTCCAAAGACTTAAGGATCCAAGAGTAAGGCATAGTATCAACAGCTTTCAAGTTTTTATTTTTCCATTCTTGGACAAGTTTTTATTTTTCCATTCTTGGTCAAGTTTTTATTTTCCCATTCTTGGAAAAGTTTTTACTTTTCCATTCTTGGAAATGTTTTATTTTTCCATTCTTGGGAAGGTTTTATTTTCCCATTCTTGGAAAGGTTTTATTTTTCCATTCTTGGAAAAATTTTTATTTTTCCATTCTTGGACAAGTTTTTATTTTTCCATTTTTGGACAAGTTTTTATTCTTCCATTCTTGGAAAAGTTTTATTTTTCCATTCTTGGTCAAGTTTTTATTTTTCCATTCTTGGACAAGTTTTTATTCTTCCATTCTTGGAAAAGTTTTTATTTTCCCATTCTTGGAAAGGTTTTATTTTTCGATTCTTGGAAATGTTTTATTTTTCCATTCTTGGAAAAGTTTTTATTTTCCCATTCTTGGACAAGTTTTTATTTTTCCATTCTTGGTCAAGTTTTTATTTTTCCATTCTTGGACAGGTTTTTATTTTCCCATTCTTGGACAAGTTTTTATTTTCCCATTCTTGGACAAGTTTTTATTTTTCCATTCTTGGACAAGTTTTTATTTTTCCATTTTTGGACAAGTTTTTATTTTTCCATTCTTGGTCAAGTTTTTATTTTCCCATTCTTGGAAAAAGGTTTTATTTTCTTATTCTTGGACAATTTTTTTTCCCATTCTTGGAGAGGTTTTATTTTTCCATTCTTGGTCAAGTTTTTATTTTTCCATTCTTGGTCAAGTTTTTATTTTCCCATTCTTGGACAGGTCTTTATTTTCCCATTCTTGGACAGGTTATTATTACTATTATTTTATTACTATTATTAATAATATTTTCCCACATAATTTTCAAATAACTGCTATAATTTTGATATAATACATTAGATTAGAACGGCTTGCAGAAAATAAAGGAAACTCAATATTACCAGCCCTTAAATATCAATTATGTCAGAACAACAATAAACAGCAGTGATTTCTTTATAAAACACAATTAACAAGTGATCCATCTTGTAAAAGACAGTCTGTAAAACGTAGCTGGATGTTTTCAATATGTTTTTCCGTTTCACTCGTAGCTGTCAGCGTACGTAGAGATTGTCAGTAAAGATCTTGTCCAGTTAAGCTTTTATAAAAGCTTCTCTTATCCCAGATAAAACTTTATGAAATACAAATAGATAAAGTTTTTTTTATTCTGATCAAGTATTATTGATACCTTTTCAACATTGTCACCAACTTGAATGTAAAGGTTAATACGCATATGAAGTTCACTGGACTCACTTCAGAGTCGTTTTTAATCCCATTCCATTATTCTAAATTATTTCTAGCATGAAGGGACACTTCGACGTAGTGTAATGGTTAGTAAGATTATCTCGTTAGATCAATTACGAGTGAATAGTGAGTTCTATCCTCACTGGGTGCCCTATATTTTTGGTCTTGTGCCATGTCTAATCTACGCTTAGAAAATTAATATTATTATTGCATGAAGATCATATCATTTAATATAAATCCTTAGAAAGAATATTTAGATCGTGGTTATAAGGGAATAAAATAATTAAATCACGCAACTGACTACGCCTTCTTTCAATTATTTTCGCGATGTTTTTTTAATAAAAAAAGGTACAATGGAGAAAATGATCAGCACTTGAAACGAAAGTTTTATTTATTTTTAATCAGAATCGCTCAAAGCAAAGTAGTAATGTCATTAAAACACAAGAGTTTACAGGGTGTAGAAGAATTAGGAACAGAGACTTTAATGATGAGCAGAAAGAGAAGAGAGTAATCAAGAGGACAATAGATAGCGATTGACATTGCATTTAAATTTTTGCAGATTAAAGTTGGTTGGAAAGCATGAACACAGAAGGAAGTTCCACAAGCGTGATGCGTGAGAAAAGAAACTCTTAGCATAAAAATCACGGCTATATCTAGTCAGCTCAACAGTAAATCGATGAGATCTCGACGCCAGTCGAGTACTGCGCTTAAATTCATAACGTCTAGATACCCTACGAAGAGCTAATTTGAATAATTACCATGAAAGTATTTATAGAAAGGACATAGAGAGGCAGCCTTCGATTTAACTAAGGGATTGAGAAATGTTTAAGCCGCGTGTCAAAGATATTCGCAGATTGGTGGAGAGAAAATGACTTTTCTATACTGTCAGCAATTATGTCTAATTGTTAAGGGGTCGACCTTTCATACAAGTGGACTCGTCCAGTTTGTACTTGTACTGCTGCCGGTGAATACCCGGAAGTGATACAGCGAAACAGTGATATAGTGAGAGAGTGAGGTAACCGCTTTGTAAGAGTCACAGTTGCGAGCACGTAGACACAGAAGGAAGTCATACTTCGATACTGAATTTCCCAGATTGTATATATATTATTATTGCTACTAACCGCATTTCTGGATCTACTAACCATATTATCCAATTTGTATTATTACGTCAATACATTTATTCGCTATATTTCATTCCTGCGTTTGTCATTCATTTGAGACCGGATTTCATCCCGGAATCCATAACACTAATATATCACATTCTTGGTAAGAGGAGAGTGATAAAGGAAAAAAGAGATAGCTAACAGAGTTTAGTAACGAAAGATGGAAGCACTTGATGGAATAGTCTGGGGGTCTCGAGAGATAACTGCCCGGTCATCAGAAGATTATCCGGATGTGAACGCCAAGGCCATGCATGTGAGTGTTTGAATCTTTTCGGGAAAGTGGAAGGCAGCCTGGAACTAAGAATTCAATTGTCGCACTGGAAAAATTTAAGCTAGTTTCACTTAAGGCAAAGATATTTTAATCTTTTTTTTATTTTTAATTTCTTTTATTTTTCTATGTGTTTGTTGACGAAGATGTTGGTTCACTATTTACATTATTCGGACTATTGTCCTCATCTTTGTTGCCACGTTTATTACAACGTTTCGGCCGTTGTACGCTCCAGACTTCTTCAGGTGGTTGGAATGTTGAACTGAATGTTGTAGAAAATATTTTACGCCATTTCAAACTGTCAACTGCACCAACACACTGGTCTACCCTTTTTGCTCACGTGACTTACAGTGAAAGCATTAAACTAGTTTCCGGCTACGTAATTTATTCCCCGGAAGAATTTAAGCTAGTTTCACTGAAGGCAAAGATATTTTAATCTTTTTATTTTTAATTTCTTTTATTTTTCTATATGTGTGGAGATTGTTGACAATGTTGTTGGTTCACTATTTACATTATTCGGACTATTGTCCTCATCTTTGTCGCCATATTTATCACAACGTTTAAGCCGTTGTACGCTCCGGCTTTCCTCAGATGGTTGGAATGTCGAACTGAACCTTTTATTTCGCTCACTGGGGTAGACTGTTCTAGTTCCACGTGCCATGTCTAATGGGTGTCAGTTATCAGTTATCTCCGGTTAATTCCCCTCTCTATGTTCTACACTGCCTTAAACGGGTATTGAACTCACACTCTTTCCTGTCACTGGATCTAACTAACGCCTTTATCCACCGTGCCATGTGACCTCAATGACACATTTATGCCATGTATCATCAAGGACACATTTATCCGCCTTTATCCGTTAGTTAGATCCAGTGACAGGACCCAAAGTGGTCTTAAGCACACTGTGCGCACTGACACAGCAGTGGAAGCTGTACGGCAGAGTGTCTTTGAGGTTCCATCAGCTTCTACCCGTAGTCGCTCTGCTCAACTAGGCATCGGTAGAACATCGCTTCAGAAGATTCTGAAACTAGATTTACAAAATGTTTCCATACAAGATTCAAATGGCCCAAACTCTACTACCCCACGATACTCAGCAGCGTTTTCAGTACGCCATTCGATTTCAACACCCAACGTATATATATATATATAATATATATATATATATATATATATATATATGAGCTAACGATATATATTTTTATATAAAAAATAATATTGAAACGCGTCACACGTTTTACCCAACACACACGCATATATATATATATATATATATATATATATATATATATATATATATATTGTACATTGAAATCAACACTAAACGGCGACAGTTTGTTTCATGATTAAACGCAATCGTCAGGCCATGACGAGATTGCCTTTATGCTTGAAACAGTTTGTCGCCGCTTGGTGTTGACTTCAATGTCCACTTTTATATTTACATACATTCTATCTGGGCATTTTAACCCATAAAATAAAGCATCCGGTAAAACTATATATATATATATATATATATATATATATATATATATATATATATATATACATATACAGAATTAATATGGACAAAAGTTTGTTTTTTTACTTAACTCATGTTTAATTCGGAGTTTCTTGACTGTATGTGCCCAACCAGTCGTCGGAACAGGGTTAACGCTCTATCCTTGTCTTCGATATTGAGCACTCTAACAGAAAGAGTGCTTGCCTGAAATGACTCATCAGCAAATTATCGAAAAAATCAGCCATTTTGGCTTCAAAAAACAGTATTTCAAATTAACACTATATATATATATATATATATATATATATATATATATATATATATATATATATATTCATTCTTCCTTCTCTTATTTTTCTCTATCTTAATTCAGCTTTTCATATTTTGACTCCTCGTATGAAGTCATTGAGACGTCAGGCTTAATAAAACAATGGCCTGTCAAAAGGCAATGCATGTCCATCTCTAATCGCCATAGATTTAATAGTAGAATTAGAAGTGTCCTTTTCGTTATCTTCGCTCCGGTTTTGAATTCAAGAGTTTTCCTTCGACTAGACAGGCTGTCACCTATGGCCAGAGAGCTCAGGTTATTGTGCTCATGTGATCCAGAAATTTGAAGAGATCTGCTGTGTAATATCAGACCTCCTCCATGGACAATGAATGTCCTAACAGATAAAGTGGTTATTTGAGACAACAGAAATATAAGTCTTGATATGGATTGGTTGAGTTTTTTAACGGATTATCAACCCTTTGTGCGTTATTTTTAGTGGAAACATATTTTGGATTCTAGGAACTATTCTGTTTTTTTTTTTTTACGAGTGAAAATTGTATTTGAAAATTTTGGAGAATAATGATGATTTTTTACTATTTAATCCATAGCTGGAGGGGAGAAATGGATTCATGCCTTTTCCAATAGAAGGATGTTGAGAATATAATGGAAGGAACGTTTAAAAAACGAGTAAAAACATATATACTCAGAATCTGAAAGTATCTGTTGAAATTTGTAAGACAAAAGCAGGAAAGAGTGCTTGGTGAATTTGACACTCACTTGATACTGAATGGAAGAGAGTCAGAATAGAATAGAGAGTAACATATCTAAGGAATAATGTTAAAAGACAAACATTGCTAAGAACTACAAAGCGGAGGAAATTGTGGAGAGCTCTGACCGGTCACAGCACATAGAAGAAGTAGACACGAAATACAACGGAATACGTGACACAGAAAGTTTATTGGAATAATGAAAGATGCCTTCCAAAAGCTAAACAAAATATTAAGAAACTATTCTTAAGGAACAAAGAATATTTTCTTTATTTTTCTCAACATTTAATCCCTGTTGTAGATGCATACTCAGGCACATTTCTGCTTGCTCAATACCCACGGAGGTCAACTGTGGCTTATACTCAAGCTATGCTGAGCGGATTTTAGCTACAGTTTCCGGGAGAGAGCACGTAATCCTTATAGCAGTAAGTACAGAATTTTATCTTGGAAGACAACAGACAACAGAATACGTGGCACAGAAATGTGAAAGTGTATTTGAATAAAGAAAAATGTCTTCCAAAAGATAAACAAAGTATTAAGAAACAAGAAATTTTCTTTGGAAATAAAGACAAAAGTAATGAACTGTTATTAGGTTGGTGCAAAAATAATGACGTAATAATGTCGTTTTTTGACCTTAAAAAGTACGTAAAAAACGACATTATTACGTCATTATTTTTGCACCAACCTAATATATAATATGAAGCCTGCTATGTGGTGGTGAAAGCCGAATGAGTGAAAGATTGTCTACGGAATATGAATCAGATTGGAAACTTCATTAAAAAAATATTGTTTTTATTTCAGGATAGAATAGTATTATTTTATCTCTTTTAGTTTAGATTCCAGTTCTTTCGCCAAAAGAAATTCCACGTCGTTTTGCAGCTGATTTTTTTGTCTCCATCTGATTCAAAACATACCAAATTAAACATATATATCTCAACATTCCAAATCTAGTCTACAACACAGTCTCCTTCATTCTCAGTCGTGGTCGGAAGGTCATTCAAAAAGTAATCCCTGTTCTTCTTTAATTACAGCAGATTTAACAAGAGATGCCGAAAAAGCATAACGAAATGAAGAGAAAATGTCTAATGATTCCAAATCTAGTCCACAACATAGTTTCCTTCCTTCTCAATCGTTGTACGAGGGTCATTCAAAAGTAATGTCTGTTCTTCTTTAATTCTTCTCCCTTTATACGTAGTGTCCCTTCAGGAGGTAATCGTTCATGGCCTGTCCGTGGTATGACGATAAACTATATCCAGCAGCAAGGCCTCTGATCGTTATGTTTTGAGGATCGTGGAACCACCTGCTGTCATCCCCATTTTCTGTTACTATTATTGAATATTTTTTACCAGAGCTTATATTACAATTTTTTGTTGTTATTCATTGCTTTTCTCTAGAACTTCGTATTACTGATTCCCACATTGTATTCATTTCTCTGCTTGGTCGGCTCAAGAGATTTTTGTGGCTTAGCATATGTGCTGATTCCTTAAGTTTTCGTATTTTCCAGTGATATTCTCTGTCTATTATTTCAACCTCATTCAACAGGGGCGCGGTGATCTCTCTTTTCCCTCCATATGTGGTCAGCTACGCTTGATTTGTCTACTTCTCCTCGTGTTACCGCTATACGATGTTCTTGCAGTCTTACCTTAAGGGGCGGCCAGTTTTAAATATATTTCTTGTCACAGCTACACGGGATGGCTTACATACAGTCCTTAGTCATGTTCTCTATGGGGGGAGTCTTACTCGGAAGAGGTATCTGCGAAGTATCGAACCACTTTTGAAGGTTGTCCTGATGTTATATGAACCACAGATGTATTTTCTCCGATAATCTCTTCACATAGGGGAGGTAGACCGAAGCTGTTTTCTGAGTGTTTTTATCGTCTTTTATCCTTCTAACCCAGTTTGTTGAGGCTGCTGTCATGTACCTTGGGTAGTTGTTACGTTGTAGGATACTGACCATTTCTTTTTCATATGTCTCTGGGTTGCCACTTTTGCTCGATGTTGTAATCAGCGGACGACCCCATTCTTTACACTCTACGGGTGGTGGGAGTTGAAGTTGAATTATTGTCCGGTGAATGTAAGCTTGAACCCATGTTCTGTTCGAGATATTAGTACATCCAGGAAAGCGAACTTCTTGTTTTCTCTCGCCATTGTTAAGTGTATCGATGATCTTGTTCACATAGTTCAGTAGTAGCTGAACCTCTTCATGGTGTAGCCAGAGTATGAATATATCGTCTAAGTATCTGAGGCATAGGGTTGGCTTTAGTGTTGTAGATTCTAATGTCATTTCTTCGAAGTACTCCATATATAGGTTTGCCATTGCTGGTGATAATGGCGAGCCCATTGCTAAGACCTCATCCTGTCGATATATGTCTGATGCCATTCCAAATGTGTTGTCTACGTACAGAAAGTCACGTATTGGTATACTGGTCTGTTCTCCTACGGATGAGTCCGAGGCAAGTCTGTCCCTGACTACAGAGAATGCCTCCTCCGTGGGTACCTAGGTGAACAAACTCATCACGTCCAGGCTCACCATCTAGTTTGATTGGATGGGAGCATCTTTGATTATTTCCCCGAAGTGGGCGGAGTTCCAGATATACGATGGGGACTTTCCAAATGGGTCGATTATATCTGCTAGGAAGCATGTCACGGGGCACTAGAACAATCTATCCCGGCGGACGAAATAAAGGGTTCAGTTCGAAATTCTAATCGCCTGAAGAAGATCGGAGCGTACAGCAACCGAAACGTTGTGAATATGGCAATAAAGATGAGGATAACAGTCCGAATAATGTAGATAATGTAAGTAAGCGAAATGTTCCTGTTTCTTAATAGTTTGTTTAGCTTTTGGAAGGCATCTTTCGTTATTCCAGTGCACTTTGACATTTCTGCGTCACATATTTGTTTGTCTGTTATAACACTTTCAAGATAAAATTATGTACTTGAAGGATTAAGTGCACTCACGCGGAAATTGTGACTAAGATCCATTCTACATAGATGCAGTATAAACTACAGGCTAGCTCCATAGGCATTGAACAGACACAAATGTGTCTGAGCATGCTTCTAAAATCCGGATTAGTTGTTGAGAAAATTAGATATACCGTATATACTCGTATATCGTGCGACCCCCAAATATTCACTTACTTAATTCCTAATCTGTTATTGTTCTCTCTCCTTAATAATTTTTTTCTTAGATCTTAAGATCTCTCAATAAAAAATTGCATCTTAGTGGCTTTATTGCCTTGATTGGGGGTGAATGATTGTATATATATATATATATTATAGTAAAAAGAAAGAACAGTATATATATATATATATATATATATATATATATATATATATATATATATATATATATATATATTATAGTCAAATAAGAAAAGAACAGTAAGATATATAACTGGGTGTTCTTATTGATACTTTTATTTTTTTTTTTTTTTTTTTTTTTTACAAAACAGTGCTCAATGTAAATTTACAGAGCATAAATATTATAAACTAACTGATTTAAAAATGTGGTTCCTTCGCTACACAAAAATTGCCATGTTTCAAAAACCGAAGCTAAAAACTTCAAATTTAATTATATAATTAAATTAAAATCATTAGTTCATCTTCAAGCGAATTTTGGAGTATATATCCCGTGTAGACTCGTGTAACGTGCAGCCCCTACGTTTTCACTTATAAAAAATTGATTTTGTCATGTATTTCGTTTATCATGTGAGTTCCTTTTTTGAGAGACCAATTTACAATTACTAATCTCTTTTCCTTTATCTCTTTATCCCATTTTCTACTTAAATAAGTTAAAAACGTAAAAGAGAATGATATAAGTTTCGTTAGTGACGATGTACTCGTTGCATAAACGCGTACAGCCATAAACAACCGAACAAGAAGTAGCTAAACATCTTAAAAACTTAAACAATTGAATAGATGCATATTCGCTATGATTGTATTTTATAATAAGATACTAATATGTGAATATTACATGAATTATTATTGGCTGCAGTCGTTAAGGGCGTTATGTACGTCAGGTAGCGAAGGATCGTTAATTAATTTGAAACTTTTTAAAACCGTTTAATTAATTTGAAACTTTTGAGTTGGAACAAACAAGTAGTCTCTTTAGTACATTTATATTTTTTTTAAAAAATAATTATATATATATATATATATAATATATAAAATGAAGGATTTGAATGTGTGTCGATTTCGCCATGATAAAATATTTTTTTTTTTCCAATTGAAACAACTACAGAAACAATATATATATATATATATATATATATATATATATATATATATATATATATATATATATAATTGATGTGTATACGGAATGAATTCCAATAACTAACAATTACTATTCTTAAAAAGAGTGCTCAATACAAAGTAGAGCAGATATAATTATCATTTTTTTTATAAAAAAAATTTATAACATAAATATGTTATCAAAAAATCACTACAAAATAGCCATTTTGTTTCAACACAAAACTTTGTATTTGTGTCTTAATAGTTGGCAGAAATGATGATGTTGAATAAAAAAACAAAAATGGTTTTAAAGTTTCGTGAAATTAATTAATTGTCTCTTTTCTTTCTTTAAAAGTTTGTGCTTACTTGTTTTTTGCTTGATCCTTTTTACGGAGGGAAAACGTCTGTGTTGTTCTTTTTACTACTGTTACAAAAGATGATAAAGACGCTTATCATCATTCATCATCGAAAGGTTGTTTTAGGAAATATTTATCATAAAATTCTGGATCCATTAAATGAGTAAATACTGTCATTTTTCCTACTTAAAGTTAAAAAAATTTGAAACTTTTAAAACCGTTTAAAACCCTTTTAAAACCATTTCAAGATAGTTATTAACAAAAAATATCCAGTTTTCTCATTAGTTTTATTGCTATGTTATTTTAATTAATGTTCCAAGTTGTAACTGATACTCTCACTGTGTTCGCTTGAAAATGTTAGCAATCTCAAATAAATTCAACACTTTCATGGATTGTATAAATATTTTTATACAGAACAAGACATTGCAGTTAACAAAAAAAAAAAAAAAAAAAAAAGAGAGAAAAATCAATTCTTCAAGAAACAACTAGCCTTCTACTCTGAGTGAGAAAAGCGAGTGAAAATACGTTTCTTCGAAACTGATAACGACATCAGGTTACCAGTTTACTACAGGAAGCATCCTTTCACGTTGAATGAACTGGGATACTTCTTGCGTTGATAGGATATATATATATATATATATATATATATATATATATAGTGGGAGGAAATAAATATTCATACACTTGAAAAATTGTATTTTTATAAATGGAAAAGCCTTAAATAAAACAAATCTCGGCACATTTTATGTATAAAGACACATACTATTAAAAAATAATAATAAACTTAATTAATTCTTATTCTAACAGAAATTAATGAATTTTTTAAATTCTAACTGATGAAAAAAGTATTCGTACAAATCAATTATTAGAATAAAATAATCAATTAATTATGAAAAAAGTATATTCTAGAATGTTCCAGTAATGTTATCAGTTATTATAGTTAACGTTATTAGCCATTATCAGAGCATTCTGCAATTTCTAATCTTACGAGAAGGTTCTAATAATGCCTAAAGGTAAAGAATTGACTATTTCACAAAAACAACACATTTTGTCTCTTTGGAAAGATGGGAACAGTTACAGGACGATTTCTAACAACCTGAATATTCCCTTTACTACAATTGCTTCGTTCATTGTAAGGTTTAAACTCGTAACAGCGTCGAAAACCAAAGACGAACAGGTGCTCCGAGGAAGATTTCTCTAAGATCAGCAAGGATATTAGGACGCCAGATACAACAAAATCCACAGGTTACCCTGCAGGAACATCTGCGTGCATTAGGGATTAAAGTAACCAAGCGTACAATAAGTAAGGAACTACACAAAAACAGTCTGAAATCACGCATCCCAAGGAAGACTCCACTCCTCTTGAAATGACACAGAGATGCTAGGCTAAAATTCGTTAGAGAGCATAAGGATAAAGAATATTCGTTTTTGGAAAAAGTAATATGGACAGATGAAACTAAAATAGAGATGTTTGGTCATAATTATCGAAATCATGTATGGAGAAAGGACAGCCTACTTACCAAAGAACACGTTGCCAACTGTAAAGTTTGGTGGTGGCAGTATCATGATCTGGGGCTGTTTTTCGGCAAAAGATGGCAAGATGAATGCCGAAAGCTACCAGAAAATCCTGCAAGACAATTTAATGCCTTCTGTTGAGAGGCTTCGGCTACCTCTTTTCCAACTGGATAATTATACTAAGCATATCGCTAGATATACAAAGAAATGGTTAGCTGAAAGTTAGCTGAAAGTAACGTTGATGTCTTGCAATGGCCAAGTCAGTCCCCAGACTTGAACCCAATCGAGAATTTATGGCGATATTTGAAAATTCAAATTGGGAAAAGAGCACCAACAAATATCAAGAATTTGAAGAATATGCCAAGAAGAATATGCCAAGAAGAAGGGAACAAAATACCACTCAATGTGTGCAAATCATTAGTTGAGACGTACAGGAATAGACTGGTAGCTGTTGAACTCAATAAAGGATATTCCACAAAGTATTAAATTAAGTTAATATGCTTTTTTCGTTTTGTACGAATACTTTTTTCATCAGTTAAAATGAAAAAATGCATTAATTTTCTGTTAATTAATTAAGTTTATTACTATTTTTTAATAAAATGTATCTTTATACATAAAATGTATCAAAATTTGTTTTAGTTAAGGCTTTTACATTTATAAAAATACAATTTTTCGTGTGTACGAATATTTATTTCCCCCCACTGTATATATTAGGAATGTCTGATTAAATAAGTTACAGACATTATGTCTGCTTATTTTTAATAAAATCTATTCATACTCAGGGATAAGCTTTCATGTATTGCAATTAAATCATGTGAGAAATGTACAAAAAATGAGATCATCTTCATGGGTGTACCTAGTAATAGTAAACTGTGTTGTTCATAAGTGCAAGTAGTAATACAAAACTGTTTTCTTATATCCATTACTGTAATTTTTTTTTTTACTTTCAAATACAATGGTTGATAGTCATGTTTAGCGTTATATATATATATATATATATATATATATATATATATATATATATATATATATATATATATAATATTTAATATTTTTGTTTAAAAAATATGATTCCTTCTCTACATACGAGAGCCGAAACCATCCAAATAATTATTAAAATTAAGTTGAATGGAGGTGTTTAGTCCCGTTTCATCTTCAAGCGAAATTTTAGGAATAAGCTATCTCTTGGTTTACGTGTGTTTTTAGGCATGGTTCGTTATAACATTTGTTATTGTGGGAGTGGCTAGGCTAGTTTTCTTCGTTAAGTGGTCAGAGAGTTAATTCTTATCTATAGATTCATCATCTTCTGAGAGGTTTTGCTAAGGTTGGGTAGGGTATCTATTTCAAGGCTGATGTTCGTTGTCATCCTCTTGTTAGTTCACAGTGAGGGATATTTCGTCAAAAAAAAACAAATTGAAATTCAGTGTAATACGGTTTGTATATAAAACACCCACTTGAATAAACAAGTAAATAAATAGATAATCAGATGGACAATAATAAAACACAATCCTCCCGACACATAACGACTTGTAGGCGCGCCATAAAAATATCCAGACAGATATTATGTTTGCTTATTTTTAATAAAATCCATTCATACTCATATCCTTCCGTGTATTGCAAATAAATGATGTGAGAAATATGCTATAACTATGAAAATTGCTTTTATTTCCAAGTACTTTCGATCTTCTTCCGTCGTCATCTTCAGGCGTGCAAGTAGTAATACAAAACTGTGTTTTTCCGGAGTGCAAATAGTAATACATAACTGAAAGAAAAAAAAATATACAGTAATGGATAGCAACACACCGGAAAAAAATCAGGATAACTTGTGTAGACCGAGAAGATGTGGTTTGGTAATAGGATTATTAGCGCCAAAAAATGAATCGTCGAATCGAGTTCGAATTTTGTCACAAGTTGTTTATGTTGGCTTCACACTAATATCACGGAAAAGGTAAGATTTCATTCCCACCCTGGGTTCTGTTTCACTATCGTATAACATGAAATAATATAAATTTATAGTATGTCCCAATGATTGAAACCAAAGAGAGTTGTGGGTGAGTCACTGAGCAAACCACTCTCTCATAAGAACCTGTTATTTCCACAGTCAATATCATATTGGAGAGGAACGTATGTTCTTAAATTTTAGATTTCAAATGAGTTCAAACTCAACAATCTTCTTCTGGAACGCTTAATATTATTTCTGAAAGCTAGCGAAATATTCGTTCTCCGAAAAGTAAATCGTAATAAACGTTCTCTTACCTGTCTGTATAAACATTTTCAGCAAGGTATCTATTGTCTACACTTCTTAATGTCATTAAGTTAAGTTCCTCCTTCTGTTTTTCTCCTTTTTTTCTTCGTCTTCTTCGTCGTCCTGGGTATGACGATAAACTACAGCCTGTAGCAAGGCTTCTCATTGGTAAAATTTGCGGATCGTGGAAAACCAACTCTTAACTACTATTGTTCCCCCATCCACCTTGACCCGCTGTGGTAGCATCTGTTAAGTTCCCTGCTATGGCCAAATAGTAAACCCTCCAAAATGGAGTCAAAACATAATGAAAGCATAAAATTACATTTTTGTAGTAAGAATACCAGCAATACATTTTCATAGTAAAAATAAAATTACCAGCAATACATTATTGGAAAAGGAAGAGAAAATTTACTAAAACTCCAGAGAAAATTAAATTTCGGAATTAAATGACTCATAAGGATGTTGATATGCCGTTAAACAAACTAAACCAATTCTTCTTCTTCTTCTTCTTCTTCTTCTTCTTTGAGTAAATACAAATTACTATAAAGCGTAGCTGGGGCATTTTATTCTCTGAATTCGTGGGAAGGTTGAGCTCCAATTTCGTATTTGTTCATATAGATTCCCTAATATAGGTTTTACTTAATTAGCTATTATGTTTCTCTAACTCTTCAAATGTTGAATGTATAATTAATTCTAATTTATATTTTCTCATCTTTACACTATATTAATTTTTTCTTATAAATTGTCCACTGTTCTATCATCCATGAAATAAAAATAATTGTTTGTACGGAAAATAAAGATCTACGCATATCAAATGGTCTTTAAATTAAGTTTCAGCAAAAGAATTATCGTTGAACTTTTAAAAGCTAAGCTTAAACATTAATTCAATACTTAAATGCAGTAATCAATTTTGAGTTCTTCTGTAGTTTATTGATGCCTATGTTAGACATTTTCATGACGGTCGTCTTCGAGTATAGAATCCAGGGGTTGGCAGTGAATATTTTGGAGACAGTAGGAAAGCGTAGTGCAGGTTCGCAGTGGATATCGCAGCAAAGTAGCAGAGCATAGTTCTTCCGTCTGTCATGTTCGCCTGACATGTTGGCTCTGGTCATTCCGGTAGGATAAACAAAGATGGCCGCCTTTATACACGACGGATACAATGTTCAGCAGCTTCTGATTGGTCAACCTTCTATTGGTAGACTATAAAGGGAAATAAGTCATTTTGACTCCCTCACTAGTTATATATATAATATACACAAAAAACCGTAACAGCCTATCGCATTTACTCCTCGCCCGATAAGGCTGCTTTTAAGCTAGTTTATAATAAAACGTGCACTGCAATTTTGGATACAAAAGGAAAATGAGAGTTACTCTCCTTGAAACCTGAAAGAACGATAATGGCTAGTATAATATATTAATATATATATATATATATTTAACCTCGCATAATCCGGTAACCCTGAATCTGAGCTCGACAAAAATCGCTCCCTGCGCCTAACGTTTTCATTGAAATCTGACCAGTGAGAGCAGATTAAAATTCAGTCCTCTGATTGTGAAACCGGAGTGACCTCTCCCGGGCGCGGCTTTAAGCGATCGAAATAGTGATTGGCTGCGACAATCCTAACAACATAAGATATGAAGATGATGCGGCGTTGATCTGAGAGACAGAAAGGAACTCCTACAGAATGTAGTATGTGGGGCGTCACTCACATCATAGCAGCAGAAATTAGCCTCTTGTTCACGGGGATAAAAGCATAATTGACAGGAAATAAAACGTTCAGAAATAACAGGAAAGCATGGTAAATTTTATGTTAATGTCATACAACTTATTTATATTTTTTGAGTGTATTGGTGTGTGTATTTTTTGGCTACTATTGTTTTATGACACATGTGATAAAATGGAGAAGTTACTTCATTTTATTATACGTGATATCCCAAAGAGAATTCGGATACGTGTTACCCGTACCAAAATTCCTGGTGAAGAGGTTTAATTTAACGTCTTTTGGTAGGCTGTTCGTATTTTCAGTAGGAACACTTTTTGTTGCATGCTGGGAGTATCATTTAACACTTTTATATTTTATTTATTTTATTTTAAAAATAGTTTAAATATTATTGTTTTATTTTATTTTACTTGTAATTTTCATTATTATTATTATTAATAATAATTTATTTTTATTTTTATTTATCTATAATAATAATAATAATGTCTCTACAATTAAAGGAAAGTGAGAAGAAAGGACTAACTATCAATTTAAAGAAGACAGAGTCTATGGTTGTCAGCAAAAGGAACAGCCCAAGAGTGAACTATGTCTTGGAGATATCGAAGTCAAACAAGTTTGAAAATGTCAATATTTGAGAATATTTTAACACAGCACGGAAAGTGCACAGGTATAGCAAAGATGCTTTCCAAAAGCTAGGCAAAGTATTAAGAAACAGGAACATTTCATTAGAAGCAAAGAAAAGAGTGCCGAACTGCTAAGTAAACTCAGTCTTAACTACATTGCAGTGAAAACTGGACAATCTCCTCACAGGTGAAGAAGAGATTTGAGGCAATAGAAATATTGTTCTACAGAAGGATACTGAGAATGCAGCGAACTGAACGCTTGAGAAAGAAAGAAGCTTTAGAAAAAGATGAAAGCAAAAAGACACTGCTATTTAGAGTCAGAAAGTGACAGTTGAAATCTCTAGGGTACTCAATGAGGAAAGAGAGCTTAGAAAATCTGATACTCACAAGACATATCAAAGGCAACCGGGACATAGGAAATTAGTGCATATCCTGCATAACGAGGTTGTGTAAATGGGTGGCGGAAAGAACAAGAAGAAAGTAGAAGAAGGAAGAAGTAGAAAGTAGAAGAAGAAGAAGAAGAAGAAGAAGAAAGAAAGAAAACGAAAAAGAAGGCGAAAGATGAAGAAAGAAGAAGAAGAGAAAAGAGGAGGAAGAAAAAGAAGAAGCAGAATGAAGAGGAAGAAGAAGCAGGAGAAAGAAGAAGGAGGAAGTAGAAGAAGGTAGAAGAATAAGGAGAAGGAAGAAGAAGGTAGTAGAAGAAAGAAGTAAAAGAAGTAGAAGGAAGGAGGAGAAGAAGAAGAAAGAAGAAGTAGAAGGAAGAGGAAGAAGAAAAAGTAGAAAGAAGAAGCAGGAGAAGAAAGAAAAAGGAAGAAGAAGAAGAAGCCATTTTATCATGTGCGTGCTATTTTATCATGTGCGTACTAAATGTCTCATCTTATACTAAAAGGCATATGACTGGCCTTTGCAAACAATAAAAGATTATCTTCTGGCCGAGACATAAGTTTTCTCCCACGCAATCACGTTAAGTACAAATCATTCACGAAGTTAATTTCGTTGATACAGAAACCTGAGACCGTGCGCCATGGCTTCAATATAATGAAATGGAAATCAAAGGCAGTTTTGTCGTGAATGGAGTGGAAGGAGTAGGAAAGGCTGAAATTGAATTTCGCTTCCGAAATTAATGAGACCATCTGTTAAGCGGACATAATGATCATAAAATTAAAATAATAACCAAAAATGCCGCTGCTAAAGTGTTCCAATCAGGTTATATACTCACGCCATTGTTTTAAAAGACCACTTCTTATTCTCCGTTGCGTTTTCGCTGTCGTCTGCTTCGAATTTATATGTCCTACTCTGCGACCTTATTAAGTTATGGATTCACCAGTACGCCATTACCGGATCGCCAAGGCTTATAACATACGAGAAGAACCCTTCACAGAGAATTCACCCCCCCCAAAGTAACCACTAAGCAAGTAAATACTAATAGAGACAAATATAACCGTTCAATATTTACCTATGCCCAAAGTAAATGCATATCGAATCGAATATAAACGACCAATTTTACCTATTCCTGAAGCAGAAGGAATGCGTGTCCCAGTGATCCCAAGAGGGAAACAGTCTGAAGTTTCAACTCTTGTAGAGCTACCCATGGCGGCAAGGTCGAGAGAGAGAGTGACCAGACTGAATGCGACCCCAACGGCGGAATAGGCAAAGATCTACACAAGCGGAAGATGACAGCGCCAATCGATCTGGCGTAACCAAAGGGAACCTTGACAGCCCAAGCATCTGACAGAAGGATGCAACCCGGTTTGTGAGATCGCGCCCGTCTCAGTCCCCTTTGAGCCACGAAGGGAGGCATTTCTAGCCAAGTGTGTTGGGTTTCTCCGTCGTGCAGAGTTGTCCACGCGAATGGCCTCGTGAAACTCTATCGCCGAACTCTCTTTGACTTTGCTTTCTACCACCCTTCAGCAAGTCCAAGAGCGATGGTTCCTCAGGTGAGGATGGCAAACTTGGTTAGCTGGAAGCCTTTTGTCCGTCTTCACATGTGATGGTCGTATATATATACAATCAAACGATAATGTATTATTAACAAGACAAAAGGTTTCATTGTTGCAAGCGACAAAGACAATGATATTGTAGGTATGTGACAATATAAATTGTGTCGTAGCGGAGGAGCTCCGACATCTAGTGTAATATATATATATATATATATATATATACAGTGTAACCCGTATATAAGAGACCCGGATATAAGAGAAACCCGGATATAAGAGACATTTTCTCTGGTCCCAAATTAGAGCCTGTGTTAATGTATATAAAATAGATCAAACCCGGATATAAGAGAAACCCGGATATAAGAGACTTCTTCTCCGGTCCCGACAACTCTCTTATATCCGGGTTACACTGTATATATATATATGTTAGTTCCTTGTCATGGTAGAGGGTTTGCGTGTCCCAGTGATCCCGAGAGCGAAGTTACAACTCCTGTAACGGTAAGGTCGAGAGACCAGAAAGAATGCGACCAAGCGCCGAAAACCCCAACGGCGGAATAGGCAAAGATCTAAACCGGCGGAAGAGGACAGCGCTAATCGGTCTGGCGTAGCCAAAGCGGATCTTGACGGACCAAGCATCTGACAGCCCACCAGATCTCACCTGTTTCGATCCCCTTTGAGTCGTTGTGCAGAGTTGTCCACCAAAATCGAATTCAAGCGAATGGCCGCGTGAAACTCTATCCCCGAACTAAGTCATTTAAAAAAAATAATCAAATTTACTCTATGTAAGGCAGTAAAGCCACTAAGGCGCAAGGGCTTACTGGGTGTGAGAGAATTAGAAAACGGAAGCATTATTAAGAAGCGGGAACAATAGAAGAGTAATTAAAACAATAGATAATGATTGACATTGTATTTAAACTTTTGAAGATCAAACTTGACTGGAAAGCAAGAAACCGGAAGGGTTTCACAAGCGAGAGGTGCAAGAAAAGAAACTGTTAACATAAAACTTAGGGTTGCATCTAGCCAGCTCTACTGCAAAATGATGAGACGTTGTTGCAAATCTAGTAATGTGCTTAAATTGTTAATGTCTAGGGACAATAGCAAAGAACTCTGAACAATTATCATGCAAGTATCTTTATGATCTTGGGAAAGTGACTGAAGCTGAGATGCCAGGTCAGGAGCAATAATATTGCTGATTCTTCTTTGGATTTTATCAAGAATCTCTAAATATATAGAAGGAGCACTAGACCATATTTGGCAGCTATATTTAAGGTATAACTTATTAATTTGTTATTATTATTACTTCTCCTCTTGGTTTGGTAAAAGTAGTTTTTAATCGGATTCACCCCATGTAAGGCAGTAAAGCCACTAAAGCACAAGAGGTTACTGGGTGTGAGAGAATTAGAAAACAGAAGCATTATTGATGAGCGAGAAAAACAGAAGAGTTATGTAGTAACGACTGACATTTCATTAACATTTTTGAAAATCAAAGTTGACTGGAAAGCAACAAGCCGGAAGAGGGGCCCACGAGCGAGAAAAGCGACAGAAGAAAATGTTAGCATAGGACTTACGGTTACATTTAGCATATTCCACTACAAACCGATGGCACCCAAACGCAAACAAAGCCAATTTTTTAAAGTAATTAATTTTTTTTTAGTCGGATAGAGACTTTATTACTTTAAAAGTTATTTTAGTGGACATTCGTATTTAGTAGACGCGCCATTTATTTTTCAGGAGGTACGGTAGTGTAATGGATAGTGGTTTAAGGAATCGCCTCTGCCGAGTTGCAGTTCCAGTCGAATCCATTACATTCACTTATGTGCTAATAACCTTAGGAAAGTTGTGAATCCTCTTCTTCTCCCCCCGCTATTACTATGGGTAAATAGCAGGACACACTGGGTTCTATAGCCTTGGGTGGCAACCGGTCTAGGAGAAGGCAACTCTGAGTTCAAAACTGGCCTAAGAAACACCACTGCAGTAGAAATCAAGATGAGTCAAGGGTTTCCTTTCATGTGCGTCGTTTATTTATTAAACAGTATATTTATCAATTTTCGTCATTCGGCTAGAATGTTCGGTAAATCTCATTAAATAGAAATGCACGCTCTCTGACAGGATTCGAACCCGCGTCTCTCTAGGCAGAAGGACGCAGGATTCGAACCTATGTTCTTCTGTTGGATTCGGTACGCTCGGACCAATTGGGCTACAAAGAAACAACCGTTCAGACAAGGCCGAAATTATACCTTCGAAATTAATCCATATGAGGCAGTAAAGCCACTAAAACTTAAGAGGTCACTGAGTATGAGGGAATTAGAAAACAGAAGAATTACTGAGGGGCAAGAACAATAGAAGAGTAATCAGGAAGACAGTAGATAACGATTGACATTGGATTTAAATTTGTTTTCTAATCATTTCACCCCATGCTAGGCAATAAAGTCATTAAAATCCAAGGGGTCACTGAGTGCGAAAGAATAAGAAAAAATAGAGAAACATCATTAAGGAGCAAGAACAAAAGAAGAGTAATCAGGAAGACAGTAGATAACGATTGACATTGCATTGAGATTCACAGAATTACTAGAAAAGAAACTGTTAGCATAGAACTTACGGTTACATCGTAACCCCAAACCTAACCCCGCCATTTCAACTGTAAACCGATGGGATCTTCTTTCTAATCTAGTACTGCGCTTAAATTCATAAAAATTTGTGTACCATAGAAGAAATTTCTTCCGGATAATTACCATCAATGCGTTTATAGAAAAGACACAGGGAATCAAATTTACAGCGATCGGAATGTGTCTAAAGCCGACACATCAGATCAGGGCCAATAATATTGCTGATTCTTATTTGGAGTTTATCAAAGAGCTATAAATAAATAGCAGGAACACCGGACTATATATCGCAGCAATATTCTTACCATGGACAAATGGTAAAATTAGAGACATGTAAAATAGATTCTGGCGAAAGAAATTGCCTAGCGCGACATAATGAACCAACCTTCTTAGCAGCAGACTTAGATTCAGTATAATCTTTCCACTTTATGTTAGCCTGAGAAGGCACAACGAGTAACTCTCTAGGAGGTTAGCTTCAGAGTTCCGGTGAGAAAAGGTTGAGAAACTCGTTCAGCGATAATACACTTTTATTGACTAGAATCTTTTGCCAACACACTGACGTATGTTGAAATCCTTACAGTATATAGTAGTGTTGAAATTACGGCTAATATTTTTTTGTTGAGATTTACAAACTGTTTCATTCAGTTTCGCAAACCACTCGATTAAATTTGAATAAGCTGATCTGTTTGGAAAAATACTTTGATAAAAACCGTACTTTGCAGTTTGACAATTTCTCGTATTTACTTTTATAGAACTTTATGATAAATATTTTTTTTAAGAAAATTTCCTTTTTCCCCTTTTTCTTTTTGAGGATTTCTTACTCATGAGCATGCAACATACAACTGGCAATCATGAAGCCAAATTCCAAATTTTGAAGCGTTTGGCCTTGTGATTTGTTTATAGATCTCGCAAACACAGGAAGAACAGGAAACTGGATTCTCTGTTTATTCAAAACGATATTTGGATGGTTTAGGAATAAACTTTATTCTTGGTATTAATAACACCCGTTCTGTTTCAAACATGACCAATAGTAGCAGTCTGTTAACAATAAATTTGTAGAACGTGAGAGTTGTTCTATTGCATAGACCTTCCCGAGGATTTATATTGCACAATAACATTAATGGCATTGCTGGTTTCAACAACAGGTGGCCGTTTGGAACTCCGTTTGGTTCTAATGTATGCAAATACTCCACATTGAAACGTAGGCTAACATTTGTATTAGCGAGGCTATCTGCATTCGCCAACTTTATTGAATTTCCTTCCAGCCAATCGTGCATTGTCTCGTTTGTATCACTACTATTCTTGTAATCCTCTGCCCATTTGAAACTCTCCCCACTGTTTATATATTTACAGTGCTACTATTGTGCATTATATTTTACCAGAATGAATATATATATATATATATATATATATATATATATATATATATATATATATATATATATATATATATATATATATCATATAATATAATAATAGAATGTAATATAGATAAAAACTTACAGAAAAAGATATGCAAAAAACGATATTGCATTTTTGATTAAATAAGTATGTTATTTTAATCATTTAATTGTTTTTAAAATAGTGGAAGTAGTTTGTATGTCAAATAATAAAACTTTTAATCCCCTCCCCCCAAAAAATAATGAAAATTTATTGTACTAAGCTACGCACTGTAGTAAAACCAACTCTAATTTGTACCCGCTTGATGTTTGCAATTCTCCCCCAAATTTGCTTTCGATCAGTTTATGTATAGCTATTTTATAGGGTGTGACAGACGGATCGACGGGCGGACTAACGGAAGTCAGAGAATTTTATATATAGATGTCGAGCATTGTTGGATTATCTAATATTGAATTTGGTATAGCGCACCTTGTGAGGATCAGACTTACGGCTCATTAGTAATTGTCAAAAAATCCAACCTTGCTAAACATTACCCCAAACTGAGGCGAACATTTAATTAATTTGGTTCATTTTACGACAGGTCAATCTTTGTTGGGTTTTTAAATGTCGAATCTTGTTTGGGGCGCCCAGTAGGGGCCGATGTCACTACTCAATAGTAACGGTCCACTAAACTAAACGCGTTAACCATTACCCATTCTATTTAGCTAGAATTGATTGATTTTACCAGATGTTAACCGTTGTTGGGCCGAATTTTGTATGGAACCCCCAGTGAGGATCGAACATTCTATTCAGTAGTAATGGCCAAGCATTCTAACCTCGTTAATTACCAACATCAAAATTACACCATCATTAGTTATGATCAGCCTGACTAGCCTCGCTAACCATAATTCGAAACATGTTAGAATGAAATGGGGTTCCCAGACGCTTTTTGGTGTGACGGACAGACTAACGGAAGTGACAGAATTTTATATATAGATAGATAGAAGCCACGAGGTTTTTTGAAATATCTTGTAAGGACATCTTATTTCTTAATTCAGAGTGAGAAAATGCTGCTATCTTTTCAAAACAAGTCTTAGGAGAAGATTGTCTCTAGGCTCGTTTCCAGCTTTGATCTAATTAACTTTAGATAACAGTCATAGATTAATAATGTATTCGATCGACATTATTATGTAGGATTTCCACTGCATTTTATTTTCTTTACCATCTGCCATGCATTCGCTTTACAATAGATCAGACCAAAATAGGGCATTGCCGTCATACCTGGGCTGGAGCTGCACAATCTTCAATCGTTTACGCAGCCTTGTGAGGATTATTTATTTTCTATCTGACAGATTTCTGACAGATGCAATATCGCTTGCCTAACGTAATTTTTTATTTTCGTGGCAAGTATTCAGAGGAGTTCCTTTCTATACTGCTATTAGTTCAGGACCTGCTTTGCTACGTCCAAAGAAATGAATCATCCTCATTTCCTACGTATTCCATTGGTAAGAAGGTAGTTTCACTTAGACAGCATCCTCCCAAGAATTGTTGCTTTTTAGAATTGACACCAACGTAGACGCTCTCCAAACGCTACAATCCTATTTTTTCGAGTCTAAGGTCAATTCTTATATATTATCCATATCCTCATAACATTTACTTTAATTCAGTGTCTATCACGCACCTAATTCAGTAACCCTCTACCTTGAGTGGCTCTTTAGCATTATATTGGGTAAACATTAATAAATCGAGCAAAAAAAATCACGTGACGCAAGGTTTACTGACAATAAATCTCAATTATCGAGATAGAGGTTTATTGATGCGAGCTCATAAAACATTGACCTTGTGTTCAACAAAGCCCACTTTAAATTGGGATGCCTATATTTTGCTTTAAAAAAGATAAAATTTTACCCTTTAAGGCATTATGAAAATGAATTACTCTTCTATTCAACATTCCTTATTTCTATTTTATAAGACGACCTCGTAGTTGAATGCTTTGTTTTTTACGGTCTATCAACCTTTTGCAAGTTACTTAACGCCAGAAAATGTTTTTTTTCGTTTGAAAAAATCTGTAAATATTAATGATTTTTACTGAGACAAGTCCTACTAATTAACCCATAATTGGGGAGAGAAGAGGTGGATTCATGCCTTTCCAAGGGAATTTGCTCGTAATTGAACATAACAAACACGATTGGAATTGGAACACGGTTCTCTGAACTCAAATTCCGAGCCGTTATCCAGTACACTAACCGCACGCCCAAGCTTACAGCAGCTGTTATTCCCAGTCCGTCTCCCATCTATGTATTGACACAGCTCGGCGTTGCTTAACTTTGGTGGTCAGACAAGAACCGATGCTTCGATGTGATACAGACATATGCCTACCCTGTAGTTGAAATACCCGTATTTATTTTTCAGTGCTTCAAGAATCTTCTATTGGAGCTGATGTTAAAAAAGAAGTTTTAGAAAATATGAATAAAGGATAGTGAAGGAGAGTGGGAAGAAGGGACTAAGCGCAAACTACAAGAAGACAGAATGCATGGTCATCAGCAAAAACATGAGCCCGAAATGCAATTTACAGGTCGAGAACACTATCATGAAGCAGGTGCGAAAATTTAAATATCTGGGAAGTGTTCCCACAGAGGACGGAAAGTGTGACGTTGAGATCCGGAGACGCATTGGGATGGTCAAAGACCCATTCCAAAAGATAGACAGATTATTACGAGACAGAGGGGTTTTGTTAGTAACAAAAAAAAGAGAACAAAATAAAAGAGCAAGAATTAAACAGACAGAAAAGAATACGGACAAATATAAAAATACTGGACACTTCAATATCGATGGTCTTTCAAAAAGTCCTCAGCCTCACCCAGAAAGTGTTGGAGAAACAAGACACTATTTTTTTTCACTATTTTTCAATATAGCCACCCACTTGACATTAATGCATTTGGCCCAACGATGCTTAATCATTGTAATCCCATCACGGAAGAAGGATGCGCCTGAGATCTGCTAAAACTCCTCCCCAGCACATATGAGCTCATCATTTGTTTCCAAGGTGGGATTTGAGTTTAGGTAACGGGATGAAGTCAGATGGAGCTTAGGCTGGTGAGTAAGGTGGATGATGTGGCAATTCAAAACCATATGGATTGCTTTGGGTGTCATACTTTTCTTTCATACATACTTTATAACTGCTCGGGTTTCTGTCATGTCCAGTTATAGACTTGTCACAAATCTCTCACCTTTGTATGGGCCTCACCTGCACAGAAATTAAAGCAGAAACCTGAAAGAAATGGTAGTGTTTTGTTGTGAACAAAAATGTTCACTATAGCTCTTCTTTCTTGTTGAGTCTTAGAACGTTTTGAATGACATTCGTACCTCGGTTTATGGATCACAGATTTAGGAGATAACGAAATTGAACATAGAATTGGTTGCGCCAGGAGTAGTTTTCTTCAACACTACAAGATGATACAAAAAAAAAAAAAAGCATTAAGGTCAGATTTCAAGTCACGTTTTTAGTCTCGTCAGATCGAGGCAATCAAATGGATGTTCTGTCCAACTCATTCAGATATATCTAAACTCTCTGTATAATATAATCAGCTGTATATACAATGTAACCCGGATATAAGAGACCCGGATATAAGAGAAACCCGGATATAAGAGAAACTCGGATATAAGAGAGATTTTCTCTGGTCCCAAATTAGAGCCTGTGTTAATGTATACAAATTAGACCAAACCCGGGTATAAGAGAAACCCGGATATAAGAGACTTCTTCTCCGGTCCCGACAACTCTCTTATATCCGGGTTACACTGTAAAAAAAACAAACTATCAGCTGTATAATACCGTTTTCTCAGATCAGTGTTTCAAAATGTCTTCAAACGAATGAACTCTGAGTTTTGAACGCAATTGTCCTTTGTCGGATCTCATAGACTGGCGCTACACAATCACAAAGAACTTTATCAAATAACAGAAACTGCATCAGCAGAAGCAATAACTTAAACAAATAGGACTTGAAACTGGCAGAGACAATAATAGTAGGTAGGTTCACTTATCGTCCTGTTCCCACTCCTCCTTGGTCTTTTCAACTTTTGTTTACTGCTTAGGATTGGGTTAGGTCCCTTCTAAAGTCTTCTAATTCGCTTTCGCCCCCCTTGCGTCATATTGATAATGTCGCCTTGTTTGGGGTGGATTGATTAAAATAAAGACGCCAATCTTTTAAGAATAGACTTGCCAGCATGAGACTCTCATGTAGATGGCATGCATGACATCCAGCTCATTTAGAAATGTCTAAACTATTATCTATATACGACAGTTTTCTCAGATCGGTAATTTCGAATGCCTTCAAGCGAATGAACACTGTGGGTCTTGAAAAGAACTCTCCTTTGTCGGATCTTGTAGACTGAGGCTACAGAACCACAAAGAATTTGACCAAATAACAGAATGCACATCGCTTCCAACAGCAGTAACAACTAAAATGGGTTGCACATATAACACGAAGGGAGAATAATGATATCAAGGTGTTGACCTTCTACATTACTTTAAACAAAACTTTCAGAAGGCAACCTCCATCAGTTCAAGAAATTGCTATAAGAGTGAACCTGTGAAACCTATTTTCCTGAAAAACCTACTTAAAAGAAAGATTTTGTAAACTTCAACCGAAAGTAGAAATGGCTGTTCGGTCAATGAAGGCCGAATATTCCCTTAGTAAGCGTCCATCTCGCGAGACACAGGTAGCGCCCTGTTTGGTCCAAATTCAGACCTTTGGTGGTGAAGCTGGAGTGACCGCTTCATGAATCATGTCTAGACGATGGTATATGCAGGCCTTACGATGCACAGACTACATGCACCCCCACTCTCGGCCGTACCGACACGATCCAAAGGAATAGAGGGTATTAGATTTAAGGACACCTTGGTTGCAGGAGTTTACGGAAAGTTGCTAAGTGTTGACAGCCAACCGCTATCCGGGATCGACTCCAGGTTTTTTTTTTATCGGGATTTACTTCCATAACCTTTTCCATGTTTGGATATGACCACAAGGCACCGGAGTTTTTTTGTTTTTTTAACCAGGGTTTTCCAACCACAAGATGAACTTCTTTTCTGGACAGTTGACCTTGGTTACAGGAAAGTTGTCAGTGTTGACAGTCAACCACTTTCGAGGCTCGATTCCAGTTTTTTTTTAATATTATCTGGATTTACTTTCATAGCCTTTAATTGCTTGTTTAGCCATGTTAACGACGTGGGGGTGAGCATTGTTATGCTGAATAATCCTACTCGGTCAGATCTTTATCAGCTGATTTGCCTCTTTGAACTTATTTGTTTAACATTGAGCTTATATTGATCGTTTGGTTGTTTTGAAGCATTTCATCGCCGTACACAGGACAAATTTCTCGATCAGCTTTGAATTCTTTGTACAGTTGATTAAAAGCAAAAAGAAGATGTCGAACATGCTCATTCTTGTCTACTTGGCATTCCATCTTAAAGGGTTGTCTGAAAATAAAATTTCAATAACGACGGACAACATTTTCACAGGGTGACCAGAGAAGCATAATAACACAACGAAAGATTATTCTTTGAGATCAACTGCAGAACATCAGAAAAAAAACACGAACGGATACATGTAACAACTTATTACACTATTAAACTAAGTATTGAAAACCATTAAAATTAATTATATTTATTACTGATTAATAATTTTGTTGTATCCTTAAAATGGTTACAAATAGACAAAGGTGGTACACGCACGTAGATGAAAGAAGAGAGGTTTATTGTAAAAGAGAATACTGAAAGACAGAGAATCGGGTGGCAGGCTAGAAATTCCCTAAGCAAGGATATTTACCTTACCTCCCCGCGAGGCAGGATGTGACACATGGCCTCTTTTAATGCGGGGTAAAACCGAGCCCATAGGCTCGGGCAAAAATTCAACGTAGACCCCGTACACACTGGGCCGGGTAGCTGTCTACCACCTCAAACGAGACTCTGCCCCACGGAAAAGCCTCGTCTGGGTTCCTCTCTGCCCGAAGGCAGAGTGTTCAACCAGCACAGTTGGAGACGAATCTCCATCTAATTGCCGATGCAAGGATATTCACCTCACCTCAACGTGAGGCAGGATGTAACACAAGGCCGTTTTAATTGGGGGCAAAATCGAGTCGTAGACTCGGGCAAAATTTCCCATAGACCCCGTTAAAAATGGGGTCGGGTAGCTGTCTATCAGGCCAGACGAGCCTCTGCCCTTCGGCAAAGCCTCGTTTGGATTTTTCTCTACTCGAAGGCAGAGAGTTCGACCAGAACAGTTGGAGACGAATCTCCAACTAATTGCCGAAGCAAGGTTATTTACCTTACCTCTCCGCAAGGCAGGATGTAGCACAAAGCCGTTTTTTAATGCAGGGTAATATCGAGGCCGTAGTTTTGGGCAAAAATTCCCCCTTGACCCCATAAAAAACGGGGTCGGGTAGCTGTCTACCACCCCAGACTAGACTCTGCCCTTCGGCATAGCCTCGTCCGGGTTCTTATGCCCAAAGGCAGAGAGTTCAACCAGCACAGTTGGAAATGAAACTCTAACCAATTGCCGAAAAAAGCCCCCAGGTATATCCTGTGCTCACTATATATAACTACTGCTATAGTCAGTCCACATAGGCGGTAGGGAGTGTGGGACATTCCATTACAACAAATTTCATCCTAATTTATTATTAAAAATATTGTCAACTATTATTATTAATTTTAGACTAGTAGGATAACGCGGAAATTTCCCCAGAAAATACGCGACAATCAGTCACAAATATGGCAAAGAAAAAGAGAGATTTTGAAAACATCTCATAATTGCTGTTGTTTCCAGATCCACCTTAAGCCTGGGTGGTAGCACCTGTTAGGGTCCCAGCTATGGGCAAATAGTTAACCCCCAAACAGAAACAAGACATTATGAATGTATAAAAATTCATTATTATAGTAAAATTACCAACAACGCATATTTATAGCAAAATGGCCACCAATACATTTTATATTAGAATTACTAACAATATATTTTATCTGTATTTGAAGACATGCAATTGCGTTCAAAATATATTCAATTGAAGCCATAAAATTACGTTCAAAATATTGAGATTTCGGCAATCAATATGAAAGAATTCTTTCATGGCATTAATCCATATAATATCCTGTAATTTCTTAAAGAATTCAAACCGTATTCCAAAATATAACTTCAACAAAATAAAACACACACATCACCGCCTCAAGTAATTATGACCACACAAACATATATATACACAAAAACTGAGTATTATCTACCATGTATTCGACTGTGAAAGCAGAATAACATATATCTTCATTACTTCAAAGTAAAGTTAAAATTTGAAAGTTAAATTTCGGGATAAAATGACCCATAATGAGTTGATATGCCGTTAAACAAACTTGAACTTTGAAAATATATATCTATCCTACATTTATTCATAATCTAGATTTCTTATCACCTCCTCTTATATCTATAAAACAACCACATTCAGTTACTCTCTACATTAACAGGCTTTCTTAGAATTTGTATTATACGAACATTTATTTAAAAAGAAGACATTTATACTATTTACTAATCACAGATTTTAAAAATACGAAAAACGTTGACAAAGGATATATATATAATTATATATATATATGTGTGTGTGTGTTTGTGTGTGTGTGTGTGCGCGAGCGTGTGTGTGTGTGTGTGTGTGTAATACGAGCTTTTTGCAAGAATGCAGAATGTATAAGAAGATAATTTAACTATTTGATTTTCATAGATTTTTCAGGTACGGAAAACAAAAATGTCATATGTACCACTAGATTATTACAGCTTTTACAAGTACGCAGAATATATAAGATAATTAAGCTATTTGTTTTTTTATAGATTTTACAAGTAAGGAAAACATAAATGTTATATGTATTATTAGATTATTACAGATTTTACAAGTACGCAAAATATATAAGGTGATAATTAAACTATTTGTTTTTCATAGATTTTACAAGTACGGATAACAAAAAAATTCATATCCACTACAAGATTATTACAGTTTTTCCAAGTACACAGAATATTTAATTTTCATAGATTTTACAAGTACACAGAATATAATAGAAGACTATTTAACTATTTAATTTTCATAGATTTTACAAGTATGCAAAGCAGAAACTGGAAACCTTGCAGTATTTGGAAAAGACGCTATACAACAGATGATTCATTCACAAAAATTGAAAAATAACGTAGATGTCGATGTATAATGCGCATGACTGTTAAAATATTTTTGAATATTTACTCAGTAGATTTCATCATGACTCTCTAACTGATATGCAACTTGAGTTTTCTTTGATTGATATCCACTTGATAATAGCACATAGTATGAAGTGCAATATTTGCGTTTTATCGACAAGCAAACGCGATGCTTTGTGCTACGCGATGATTATCTTTTAATGTCATTTCAAGCAAGGCGATAAAGCCACTAAGACTTATTTCATTCCGTGATTTTTTTTTTCACGACGCTCCTTCGAGTGAAATTTTAAAACTTTCTATTGAAAATTGTGCTACCTAAGAATTACCCGCTAACATCACAATCTTCTCCTTTGTTCACACCTGTGTCTGTTCCGCTGCTATAGACCAGAGGAATCACTTTTTCCACCTGTATCAACGTAATACTTCTCATCACAACAGTTACCTTTTTGAGTCTTCTCAAAAACGTGTAAATGTGTCCCCAATGAGGCTAAATCTTTGTTTGCTAATAGAATGAGGCACCGTACAGCCTCTAACAATTTTGGTTCCTGTAACTACTGGTGGTTCTGTGTGTTAAATAAGGCTAAATCCTCTATGCCTTCTCTCTGCAATCAATTTGCGATATTATGATCTATTGATAAAGAAAAATACTTTGCTCGTAAATTCTCTTCCAGTTCTACTCTTGACTCATCTGAATTATCTTTGCCTAACTTAGAATTGATTTTGTACTGTACGATATTCATATAACCCAGTTTATTGTTTCTGCTATATCTAAACTGGACCCCCACAATGCATACATACTTGATGCCATCCCTACAATACTCTTAAAGAAATATACTACTAAAATAACCCCTGTTTTCTCTAAACTCTACATTAAATACCCAAGTAAATGATAATTTTAAATTAAATTAACCGAAAATCTTAAAGAAGCAACAAAATTCAGTGGGTTTCGTTGTATCAGTCAGTTAAGCGTATCTGTGTTTTAAAAACTACGCAAAGGCGTTCGACAAAGTACGCTACAAAAATCTGTTAGAGCTGCTCAGCAACCTTGATATATTTGAGAAAGATAGAATAATCAAAAACCTATACTGGCAGCAAACGGTATGCATGAGAGAATGAGTTCAGTAGATATACAAAAATAGAAAAGGGCGTAAGGCAAGGATGTGTCTTCTCACCGGATCTATTCAACCTATACAGAGAGTCAATTCTGAGAGAATTGGAAGTCCTATCGGGATTCGTCATTGGCGGTACACATATAACACAGTACTGACTGCAGTCACGGAAAATAAATTACAAAACCTCCTACAGAAGTATCTGTCTATATTTCTGAGATGAGGTATTATGTACATTATTTACATTATTCAGACTGTTGTCCTCATCTTTGTCGCCATATTTATTACAACGTTTCGGCCGTTGTACGCTCCGGCCTTCTTCAGGTAGTTGGAATTCGCTCAGGGGGTTAGACTGCCACGTGCCACGTTTAATGGATGTCAGTTATCATTTATCTCCTGTTAATTTCCCTCTGAAAGTTCTCCACTGCCTTAACCGGGTATTGAACTCACACTCTTTGGGTCCTGTCACTGGATCTAACTAATGCCTTTATCCACTGTGCCATGTGTCCTTGAGAAGGTAGCGAAGGAGAGCGAGAAGGATGGACTAAGCATAAACTGCAAGAAGACAGAATGCATGGTCACCAGTAAAAGATGAGCCCAAAATGCGATTTACAGGTCGGGGACACTAAAATCAAACAGGTGCGGGAATTTAAATATCTTGGAAGTGTTTTGACAGAGGACGTTAAGTGCGACACTGAGATTCGAAGACGCGTCGGGATGGCCAAAGACGCATCCCAAAAGCTAGGCAGAGTATCACGTGACAGGAGGATTTCATTGGTAACAAAGAAAAGAATACTGAGCTGTCACGTAACATCTTTCCTCCTTTACGGCTGAGAATGTTGGACGGTCTCCTCAAAGATGAAGAAAAAACTCGAGGCGGCGGAAGTATAGTTCTACAGAAGGATACTAGGAATATCCGGGACCGAACGTGTGAGCAACGATGAGGTTTTGGAGAGAATGCAAACAAGGAGAAAGCTTATACTTATCACCAGGAAGAGACAGCTGAAATTTCTGGGACACGTAATGAGAAAGGAAGGCTTGACAAATCTGATACACACAAGTCGAATAGAGGGAAAGAGACACAAGGAAAAGCAACGTATTACATACCTAGCGGGCTTAAGCAAGTGGATTACAGAACATGGCCTGGGAGAAGTAGAAAAGGAACAACATTTATTGAGGGTAATAGGAGGAAGTGGAGAGTCATGATCACCTACATCCTGAAGGGACACGGCACATAAAAAGAAAAAGAAGCACCATATGTGATACACACTTGAGCGATCATTACTCTTTCGAATTATGTCCGGTCAGGCAGTAGATATTCCCGCAGTAGGTTTTGTTCATTGTATAAAAAACAAAAAAATAATTAAATAGAAGCGTTTTCATATCCATATCATTTAGGTATAGCGGATTTTATTTTACAAGTACAAATGTTTTAACGATTCTGGCGGAAGGTGAATACTTTCATTCGTGTGGATAAAAAATGTTTTCCCGTTTCCTGTCCAAATATAACGACGCAGAATCGTGTAAACTTTATGTTTGTCGTCGAGGGCGCCATACCGTAGAGAAGTCCTTAGCGGATTAATCTAACATACCATTACTTCAGTTCACAGATTCGATTCTCACTAGGTGCCTCACGCCTACAGTCTTGTACTAAATGATCTTATGTATATTAAATATTTAAAGGCGCCTTGGCGTCCTGGGTATGACGATAAACTACATCCGCGTCCTGGGTAAGACAATAAACTACGTCCAGCAGCAAGGCCTCTAATCAGGAGGTTTTGAGGAGCGTGGAACCACCTCTTAATTGCTGGTGTTCCCAGGTCCACCATCACCTGGGGTGGTAGCACCTGTTAGGGTCCCAGCTATGGGCAAATAGTTAACCCTGAAACTGGGGTAAAAACACTATGAAAGTATAAAAATAGGTTTTAATACCAGAAATACTTTGTAAAAATTATTACCAGAAATATATTTTGAAAAAAAAAAAAGATATTACCAACAATGTTTTTTAAAAATAAATATTATTAGCAATACATTTTTGAAGTTAAAATATTACTAGAAATAGATTTTTGACAAAACAAAATATTACCAACAATAAAAATTTTGTCGGCATTAAATAACCCATTGAGGATGATATGCCGTAAAACAAACCAAACCAAGGGTGCCTTGCTCGTTTATGAGCCAATCTAACAGACACTTACTCCTATGTTGTGAGTAGGATTCTCACTGGGTGCATACTATTGTAATTTTGTGTCAAATTAAGTTACGTATAGTAAATAACTAAGGGTGCCTATCTGTGGGTGATGGTCAACGAGCCAATCTAACAGTGTATTACTCCAGTGTTCTAAGGGCGTGTTGCTGTGTGATAATCGGAAACGAGTTAATCTTGAAAACTATTACTGATTTGCCCCGATTCGATTCTCACTAGGTGATTGACACATATAGTCTTGTATCAAAAGAACTTCAGTCAGTCAGTTGTGCCATCTGTGATACACGCTTAAGCGATCATGTATCTTTCGATACATGACTGACGAGGAAGATTTTTTTCTGCGGTAGATAAGTTGCCTTCCAAGCTGGGAGGGGGAAGAAGAAGAAGAGGATTCATACCTTTCCCAAGGGTATCAGCACGTAAGTGAATGTAATGGATTCGACTGGAATTCGAACTCGGCTCTCCGATTCCTCAATCCGAGCCGCTGTCCATTATTCCACCGTGCCTCCGATAGAACTTACCTATATTAAATATCCAAAGTTGTGGGTGATCGTTAACGAGCTAATCTAACAGACAATTACTCCAGTGTCGTGACTGGGATTCTGACCGGGTTGCTCAAACTTATAGCCTTGTGTCAGATTTGGGTAAGCTTAATCGATACCTATGTTGCATGTTGAAATCTGAGTCACCGTGTACTTCCCAATTAGAGAGGGGAAAATGCTTTTTATTCTGGGTTTTCGGCTTGCAATGCAATCGATTCAATAATTTATCAACTCGCCCACTCATCTCTCTCTCAATCCGTTTACCATTCAATATATTCAGTTCTTTCATCATTGGCAGCAATCATCGGATGAATCTTTGCATTGCCTTTTCTTTGAATTATATTCTACCTTCGTTCTATTTATTATTTTTTCCCCTGCTTGGAACGAATTTTTGCTTCTTACGTTTTCTTAGCAGTTAACACCCACATTCTGACTCATACAAAATTGAAGCTTTTTTTTTGTTGTTTAAATATATTCTGTTTATTATTTGAATTTTGCTCGAAAAGGAATTCTCGATCAACTAACCTTAGGAATATAGAAAACAGAATTGAACATTTTAATCGCAAAAAAGAGATATAATCTATTGTATTTGTTTTCAGAGAGAGAAAACGATACAGTGACGCGAGACGATCTTTGATTCAATGTATTTAATATATACTGTCGTGACAGGAAATATTATCAGCTATATAGATAAGCTCAATTGTTGCTTGTTGTTTCTTGCTTTGCAAAATCGATTTTTAGAGATTATCTGGCATAATCTTCATAAGACGTTCTTTTTAAATATCTAGAAATGTTTTGCGACACAATTTGTAAAAAAAAATTGTTAGTTATTCCAAGAAAAAACAAAAAAACAAAAAAGAGCAAATACCAACTATGTATTTTCAATATAATAATGGCTGAAGGATTGCTTCCGGGTACATCCGTCTGTTAAGACCACTAGCTAATCCCTGTTGCAGACGCCTGCTGAGGCACATTATCTGTTTTTTTTTGTTTTTTTTTAAACACTCGTAGAACCAAGCTGTAATTAGAACTGCAACTATGTTTAGTGGATTTTAGTTTCTATGTTTCTGAGAATGAGTTAACAATATGGCCTGATCAGTATTGAAAAACACCAGTACATTCGAATCCTCAGTCACAATGGCTAGTGATTCGTGCTAACACAGCCATTAATGGGCTTCTAACAGTTTTACTTACCTAATTTCTCTCACGAGGCTTAGGTTAACGTATTTTTAAAATAATTTCATCTTAAGCAGGGCAATAAAGCCACTAAGATGCAAGAGATTACTGAGTCTGAAAGAATACGACAAGAAGAAAGACGATAAAGGAACATAGATTAAGAAGAGAAAAAGATAACCATAAAGGAAACGTGCGAGAATATGTTGAGACCTAAGTGACAATCTAGCACTGTGCTTAAATTTGTAAAGTTGAGCTACCAAAGAGGAAAGCTTATCAGAATAGTTACGATGAAAAATATATAGGAAGTGTTTTAAGAGAAGTCAGAAAGTGTAACACTGAAATTCAAAGATGCATTGGACGAGCGAAAGATGCCTTCCAAAAGCTAAGCAAAGTGTGGAGAAACAAGAGATTTTTTTTATTAGAAACAAAGAAAAGAGGGCCGTACTGTTATGTAATGTCGGTTCTCTTGTATGGCATTGAATGCTGGACAATTTCCTCACGGGCGAAGAAGGGATTTGAATATACGTCTATATATATGAGATGAGGTATTATCTACATTATTTACATTATTAGGACTATTGTCCTCATCTTTGACGCCATATTTATTACAACATTTCGGCCGTCGTACGCTCCGGTCTTCTTCAGGTGGTTGGAATGTAGAACTGAACCCTTTATTTCATTCTCTGGGGTAGACTGTTCTATTTCCACGTGCCATGTTTAATGGATGTCAGTTATCAGTTATCTCCTGTTAATTTCCCTCTGAAAGTTCTCCACTGCCTTAACCGGGTATTGAACTCACACTCTTTGGGTCCTTTATACACTGTCCTCGAGGACACATGGCACAGTGTATGGCACAGTGCATTGAAATCACACTCTTTGGGTCCTGCCACTAGATTGAAATAACGCCTTTATCCACTGTGCCATGTGTCCTAGAATCAGAAAAACAGTTGAAATACCTAGGATTAGAAAATTCAACACTCACAAGATATATGTTTTAAGCAACTCACCCCAAGGAAGGTGGGATGCCACTAGTACGCAGGGGGGTGTACAGAGAGTAAAATTAAGAGAAAAGTCTGGGTATACTGAGGATTGAAGAAAGGGTAAAAGATGAACGGGGTTCACGATGACAGAAGATGGCGATTGACGCAGCATTTAAATTTTGAAGATTGTAGTGCGAACCAAGTGATTCCCAACTCAAACCCAAGTTGGTAACAATGGCTAATCTGGCAACTTTGTTACCGCGCCAATGGTTTTATTGTCTTTCATTTGAATCACTACAGTGTCCTGGCAGATGCCAAAGAGTTAAGAAGTGGGGCGTTTTATTTCAGCTTAGCTTTTATTATCTTACAAACTTTACACAAAATTAGTTATTCGAACCATCTAAAAAGCGAAGCAACAAGAGGAAGGGAGTTCCACAGTCGGTAAGTGCGAGAAAACAAACCTTTGGAGTAGAAGTGGAGGTCGCATTTAACTATTTCAACAGTCAAAGGAAAAAAAGATCATTAGAGCAGTTGCCATGAAAATATTTGTAGAAAAGAGAGAAGGAATATACATCACGTCTGTGAGAAAGTGACTAGAAGTCGATATGCTCGGTCCGGATCGCGACTATCGAAGGCAAAACGGACATCTGTGGAAGCGAGCCGATTTTCCGTGAATGGATTTCAGAACAAGGAGTGAGGAAGATGGTAAAAAGACAAATATTACTAATAGCTACAACGCATAAGAAGTTATGACCGCTAACGCCCTGAAAGGTCATTGAACGGCTTAGGTAAACTAGTACATATGTGACATTTTAATTTGGACATCCACATAAAAGGAATGGTCCGTAATTTTATCACAGCCTTAAGAATTTCCTGTTTTATGACCAGCTATATGATCTGTGATATGGGGTCTTCAAAGCGGCCACCCACTTGAACCAAAAGAATAAAATAACAGCGTATGAAAACTTTATGTAAAACGGTATAATTGTGGTGCTGACTGGAACACCCGTGGAGAAGGGAATGACGCATGATTTTATCTCAGTGTTACGTATTGCACGATTTATGACCAGCATTAATGTCTGTAAGATGGAGTCTTCAAAGGGAACACCCACTTGACCAAAGCGGAATAAAATAAGTGATAAATGAAGGAAAACTTTCGAGGTTAAGTGCCAACAAACCGGACGTTGAGGATCTCTGATGGCGGATCTATATCAACGGTCAGAGTTGGGATTAAGGTGTAGTGGTGGCGAATTTGAGTAGAAATATGATTCTTACAAAAAGGGTTCAAAGTTTTGTCCGTTCTGGGTCTGACGATAGACTGCAAACAGCAGCAAGGTCTCTGATCGGGAGCGGTTTTGAGGAGCCTGAAACTAGCTCTTAATTGTTGTTGTTTCCAGTTTCACCTTGACCCGGGGTGGTAGCATCTGTTAGGGTATCAGCTATGGGAAAATAGTGAACTCACAAACAAAAATCAGTACATCTTACTTATTGTAAAACGCAGATTGTGTGTGCGTGTGTGTGTGTGTGTGTGTGTGTACGTTTATATATTGGATCGGATTTCCTACATTTTCCAACCGATTTCAACAAAACTTCACTTTTTTTTGGCAGGTAGTGTTTCTTATTGTCTTGAACACTTTTTTCTTTATTTTTACATTCAGAATGCTTTAAAAATTCCATTTACAAGACAATTGTTTATAATAAAATTCTATTCAATCGATAGACTCATAACGATTGAAAACAATGTTTTTGTTTGAGTTTGACCAATTCGTACCCCACCCCCCAAAAAAAACTAATTAAGACATGCGTGTCCGTCAACCTTAAACAATAATCTTTGTCAATTTTATTTTTCAGTCTTTATGATGGTCAATACTTGATCTATCTCTTACTGTTACATATCCGGGCAACGCCGGGTTCTACTGCTAGTTTATATAATAAAATGACTAACAATACTTATTTAGCATAAATTGACAATCAATGCAAGAATAATAAAATATTTTTATAGTAAAATTACCAACACTACATTTTATTATGTACAAACGATACGTCTAAAAAAACATACCTTTACTCAAAAAGTATAAAATTATGTGCAAAATACAAGGTGCGATGGGTAAATTATAGCCATTAAATACTTTTAATTTTACGCATACGCGTTGTTTGTTTTTTGAATTTTGTCGACTTTACAGTATAGTATGGTCAAGTGGACACCGTCTGTGAGTAAACGAACACCATGACGCAATTTACTCCGCTAGAAATTTAGAAACGGCATGCTGTACTGTTTGGCATTCGCACCGGAAGCTCCAATACGAACATTTCAGAATGTTTGAGTGTCAATCTGAAGACAGTGCAGAGGATTCGGAAAAAGTTGGATGATATATACAGTCAAGATAATGGTGTTTGGAGTGATCACTAGTGATTGCGATTTTAAGCCTCCATTTATCAGGGCTTCAGACTCAACACGAAGGACTACATCAAGTGCCTTGAGAAGGTAGTAGTGTCCTGGTTCAAGAGGGAAGACCCTAAGTCTGGCAACAGGACTCTGTACCATGCAACACAAGCAGAAGAACCCAGTCATGGCTGTCAGGCAATTTCTGCGACCATGTCACCTCTTACATTTGGCCACCTAACTCCCCAGATTGCAAACCCCTTGATTATTATGTGTGGGGTGCAGTTGAGCGAGAGACCAACAAAACTACTTGTAACACCAAAGATTAATTGAGGGTAAGGATTATGGCAGCATTCACCAATTTAAACAAGTAGACTGTCCAAAAGAGTTGCGGGGGATTCCGAAGTCGTCTAGAGGCCGTGTTTGAAGCCATTTTTGTGCGATCTTGGTAAATATATTTGTTAAAATGAGATGTCAATGTTATTTGTATTTGTGCGTCATTTAGACGACAATTTATTCATCGCAGCCTGTATATCTGTTAAAATGAGACGTCAGTGTTCATTTCGGCCTCATTTAGACGACAATTTATTCATCGCAGCCTGTATATCTGTCAAAATGAGAGGTCAGTGTTATTTGTATTTTTGCGTCACTGAGGCGACAATATATCCATCGCAGCCTCTATATCTGTTAAAATGAGTGGTCTGTTATTTTCATTTTGGCGTCATTTAGGCGACAATTTATCCATCGCACCCTGTATATCCGTTAAAATGAGATGTCAGTGTCATTTATATTTTTGCCCCATTTAGAAGACAATTTATCCATCATACTCTGTACATCTGTTAAAATGAAACGTCAGTGTTATTTTCATTTTGGCGTCATTTAGACGACATTTTATTCATCACAACCTCTATATTCAGTTGAAGCCATAAAATTGAATTCAAAATATTTATATTTCGGCATTAAATAAAGCATAGAGGTGTTGATATGCTTCTAAACAAATATCATCAATCAACAACAACAAAGTTCTGTTTATCATATAGAACTTCCTTTAATGGAAAAATTCCAATATCACAGTATCCTTATAATGATTTTAACTGACCAATATATACTTTAAAAATTTTCCCTTCTTTATCAGTTCTTGCTTTGATAAACTCTGTCCAAATTTGGCGTGCTTAGTTTGAAAGTGCCGTTTCAAATTGTATTCCTCAAACACAGCAACTGTTTCAAGACAAATCAAACATACAGCTTTAGTCCAACATCAGTAAAGAAATATCTTTCAGTCCACTATTTGTTAAACACTAGGCAGTTGTCTTCAATTTTTCGCTTTTTAGATGGTTCGATAAACTCATTTTGTGTAAAGTTTGTAAGATAATAAAATCTATTCTGAAATAAAACGCCTCACTTCTTAACTTTTTGGCATCTGCCAGGACACTACAGTGATTCAAATGAAGGGCAATAAAATCATTGGCGCGATAACAAAGTTGCCAGATTAGCCATTGTTACAAACTTGAGATTGAGTTGGTAATCACTCGGTTCGACTGAAGACCTTCGGTGTCTGTAACCTTTCGATCAGCACTCTCCCATGCATACGTACACAACTGCGGGAAGAAAACAAAATGCTTACAATATTATTTGTCGTTACTTTGTAATTTTCAAGAGAAAATTTACTAAGATTTGGCTGGCCACATGTGGCCCGTGGGCCGTAGTTTCTACACCTTGCTTTAAAGCAAGATCCAGTAGAAAGCCTGAACCGATCATGGCAGCTATGATAAAAATTAGTAATTTTTGCCATTTATAGAGCGCATTGTATCTCATTGTTTTTCTTTTCTACAGTCTGGATGGGGGTGAGGATGTAAATATTAAGATTAGAAATAAAAATAATATATAGGAAAAATCAAAAAGCAAAATCAAACACAATTTCTCCATCTGTCTCTCTGTGTGGCATATCTTTTCAGGATGTGGGCGATAATAGTTCTCCACGTCTTCTCTTTTTTACATTGAACTCAATAAGACTTGCCACTTGATTTTCCTTCATTCTTTGCTATATCTGTGTTTCTATACATTTATTCAAAGCAAATTACTCGTCGTTTTCCTTTGTTGACAGGATTATGCCGTGCCATTTGGGAGTTACATTCTCTATGCTTTCTTTCCTCATAATGTGTCATCAAGGTTTTAGCGGTTTCCTTGAGGACTCTTATCTGCAGTTTCTTTGTGATTCCTCGTTTTAAAACTTCTTCGTTTGTTATATGCCCTCTCCCTGATATTGTTCAACAATTATCGATAGGATCACACATAGATTGATACGACTTTCTTCTAAATTTCTGACGTAATTGTCTAACTTTCTCTGTCATTTTGGAGGACAGACAATATGTAGCAGCCAAGCAATTCTTTCTTTGATTCTACACTTGCTCTGACGTAATTCTCCATTTTGGAGGGCATTACATAGCAGCCAAACATTTTTTTTTATTCTAATCTTGTTTCTTTTATCTAACTGTTAACAATATGTTCCAATTCTGTCTAACCTAGTTGCATTTACTTTCGCGCCAGCTATGGCGTAAATAACAGTTTATCATTGGCTGGCACCTTGTCTAGGTAAAGGACTATTCTCAATTTAAAACTGTGGATAATGCCCCGGGAAGCCCCACCACGATCTTTCTAAAAATGTTCATGGCAGTCAATAAATAAAATGAATTTGTGGAGAGTCATTATTGCTCACGCCCCGAAATGACATGTTATTTAAAAAATGGCTTATTCACTTTCTGCAATGTAACCTTTGCTCATCTATCTTCGGATTTCTGTGCCACATTTTTCACAGAAAAAAAATGACATTTGAAATGGTTTAATGCAAAAGTGTATGCGCAGGTTGTATAATGGTTAGCGGCTTGGAATAAAAAAATTTAAGAGTCAAGTTCGAGTTTCAGTCGAGCCCGTTAGATTCTTATGAGAAAATACTCTTGGGAAATGTATGAATCCATCTCTTTTCCCCCGCCATCAATGGGTTAAAAAGTAGTACTTGTATCTGAAAAAAAAACCGTCATTTCTAAAAAAAAAAAAATAATGAAATATTCACCAGTTACTTGCACAGAAAGAAAAAAATATTCTTACACTTCTTGAGTCGGCTTTATATAAATCACAAAGGGTTGATAAACCGTAAAAAAACAGATCAGTCAACTGATTGATGCAAAGGATTGATGTTGACAAGAACTTGTTTGAACGGTTTGATAATTTGATTAAGTGGTTGGTACTTTTGTGCCACTTGAACTCATTGTATTTGCTGCCTGAGGTTCAGCATAAACACTGAGAACTGACACAGTCGCAGACAGCGAGAAAATCTGTATTTTGTGTGGGTGTGTGTATGTTATGAATGCACCAAATAAAATAAATTCACTAAGAGATTCGGTTAAAATTATAAAGCCGTATGACGAGGAAAATTATATGTTAGCCATATGACCTACAAGCAATGTAGAACAGGTTATAAATAACTGACCTTTAGCTGAAGCGAAAAACACACAATAAGAAAGAAGTAAATAATAATAATAATAATAATAATAATAATAATAATAATAATAATAATACTTATTGTTGTTGTTATTATTATTATTATTATTATTATTATAAAATAAACAATTTTGTTACATGAAATATCAAGTGTCTCCTTCGTGGAGTAAAACAAGGGAATTATTGAAAAGGTCAATAATAACAATTTGACATTCATTGAAAATATTAAGTCGTTTAGTGAAAAATGTCTATCGATGTCTGGGAGATTTTGTTCATCTTCCATAGTTGTAAATTCTGATACTTCGGTTTATAACGGTTCTATCCTGTTCTCATATGCCTAACGTATCCGGCATGAAAACTTCAAAGGTTTCCACTTATCCCTATGAATTTAAGCAGATTTTCGCATATTGCATGAGCCTAGAACATAATCTCGAGATGTTTTTCAAGCGGTGGCGTTCGAAAACAGGATTTCAATTTGCACGAGGAAAGAGACACCACGGAAAGCAATACGTGACACACGTAGCAAGTGGATGACAGAACAGGTTTTGGGAGAAGTAGCAAAAGAACAAAACATATTGAAAACTACAAAGGATAGGAGGAAGTGGGGAGCCATGATCACCTAGATCCTGAAGGGACACGACACATAAAAGAACAAGAAGAAAGTTTCATATGTTCGAAAATTCGCACAATTCGTGTAAATAATCAAAGCTTTTCCCATCCAATCCAACCAGACAGTGAGCCTGGACGTGGTGAATTTGTTCACCAAGGTACCCACGGAGGAGGCTTTCTCTGTAGTCACGGACAGACTGGCCCCAGAATTATCCCTAGGAGAACGGACCAGTATACCAATAGATAACTTGCTGACTTACTATACACAAACACTCTTCGGAATGGGATCAGACATATATCGACAGGATGAAAGGTTAGCAAAGGGCTCGCCATTATCACCAGCAATGGCAAACATATACATGGAATACTTCGAAGAAATGACCTTAGAATCTATCTATCTATCTATCTAAAGAGAGAGATGAACATATTGAGATATATCATAGATAGCTATTATCAGAATGTGATAGATAGATATGAGTATAGTAATATCTATTTATCTCTCTATTCATGGTCAGACTGTAAAAGATAAATACGAACATACTGATCTATCTGTCGATCTATCTATAGATTAGTATGCTCGTATCTATCTATCTATCTATCTTCAGGCCGTAAAGTAGAGATAGATAGACATTAGGTTGTTGCATATATTCGTTCGTTTTTTTTCTGATGTTTTACGAATTATCTCGAATAATAATTCTTCGTAGCATTTTTTGATTTTACAAACTCTGGTCATCTTGTGAAACATTTGTTTAACGTTATTGAAATTTTATTCCAGATTAATCGCCACCTTTAGATGGAATGCCAAGTAGACAAGAATGGCCATGTTCGACATCTTATTCTCTTTGTTTTTAATCGAGCTCTCAAAGCTGCCAAAGCTTCTGGAGGCATTTTTGCTGTGTACGGAGATTAAATGCTTCAAAACAACCAAACGATCAATGCTAAGCTACATACTGAAGAAATAAATCAAAGGGGCAAGTCAACTGAAACGATCTAACCGACGATACGGTAATGCTCTCCTCAATGTCACTAACATGACCAAACATGTAATTAAACAGCTCGTTTGGTAAGTTTTGTAAACACCTACCATATTCTCCTGATTTAGCCTCTTCAGACTACCACTTTTTTCGGTCTGACAATTTAAGGGGTGTTTCATTCAACAACGATGTGGAGCTTAAAATGTTGCTTGATGAATGTTTCGAGTCAAAACCGAGTGGTTTCTATCGTTGAGGCATTGAACAGTTAGTGAATAGTTGGTAGGGTGTCGTAAACAATGAAGGGAAATATTAATAACTGTTAATAAATAATAAAATACTAAAAAATCGAACGAATTGATGTAACAACCTAATATAAATATGATACGGCAAATACAGGCACGACTAGTGTAAAGACAACGATAAGGATGAGAGATATCATAAAAATATGGCAGACGGTCGTAAACAATGAAGAGGGAATACATTGTTGAATGGTTCACCAGAACTATTAATACATAATAAGTATAAATAAAATAAAATAAACACACAGACACACACACACACACGTCACACCTCACCTACGTCACAGCACTCTTTGCCTACGTCACTACACTCACCAGTTCTACGAAATCCTCCATTTGTCTCTAAACCATATGTAGGACACAAAAGTATTTTTCCCCAAACTCAGCTTTCCTGAAAGAATACTACTTTACCAAGCCAACATAAACCACCACAAATATGATGATAAATCGAAAGAAATATAAAATCGATCACTTCATGCTTTTGTCGATATACAGAAAATATATACACCTCATTATGGCACATTGTGTCATCCATATACCTTGACTGACCTTTCAACCACCTGATGAACATTCCTAAACGTTCTCAAATTCAAAAGCCTTGATAAACCAATGACATCCTCGCCTTTCTATATAAACACGTGCAACAAAATAAATTCTACTTTGTCTTGATATAGTCCATCAGAGGACGAAACGCGTCGGCAAAGTAAGCTTTTCTTCTTGTCTCTTTTCATTTATTTCGTCTCCTCTCCATTGAGAACACACACACACACACACACACACACACACACACACATATATATATATATATATATATATATATATATATATATATATATACCGATCTGGTATGACGATATACTACACCCAAGTCCTGGGTAAGACTATAAAGTACATCTAACAGGAAGCCCCTGATCAGAAGGCTCTAAGGAGCGTGGAACCACCTCTTAATTGCTGGTATTCCCAGTCCACTCTGACCCGGGGTGGTAGCATTTGTCAGGGTCCCAGCTATCGGCAAATAATTACTCCTCCAACGCCCCCAAAAGGGGACAAAACACTATGAAAGTATAAAAATACGTTTTAATACCAGCAATACATTTCCTGAAAAAAGATAGATAGATAGATAGATAGATAGATAGATAGATTGCAAGGAAAGTTGGCTCCCTGAGCCGCACTCGGAAGTTTTTCTCCCCGGAATCGATCCTCCAGATCTACAAATCAACAATTCGCCCTTGCATGGAGTATTGCTGCCATATATGGTCTGGTGCCCCTTCTTTTTGCCTCGGGGTTCTTGATAGGCTCCAGAGGCGGATATGCAATATGGTTGGCCCTGCCCTGGCATCTCGTCTACAGTCACTTTCTCACAGACGCGCCGTCGCCTCCCTCTGTCTGTTCTACAAATACTTTCATGGAAATTGCTCCGAGAAGCTGCATTCGCTGGTTCCCAGACGTCATGAGTTCCAGCGCCTTACGAGGCTGGCATCCCGCTCTCACCCCTTCACTGTCGAAACTCCTAAACGTAGCCATCTCTTCTACTCTAATAGATTCATGTCTCGCACCTCTCGCCTGTGGAACTCCCTTCCCTGTTCCTGTTTCCCTGTGAGCTATAATCTCCAGCTATTCAAGTGCAATGTTAATCGACATCTCCAGTTGCCTTGATCTATCCACTACCCTCATCCTTTCTTCAATCACTCCTATCTGATCTTGCTCTAAATTTTCTGTAACCCCTTGCGTCCTAGTGGCTTCCCGCCTTGCTTGGGGTGAAATGCTTAAAAAAAAGAAAAAAAAAAGAAGATAGATAGGTAGGTAGGTAGGTAGGTAGGTAGGTAGATAGATAGATAGATAATGAGCAGACAGAGATAGATAGATAGATAGATAGATAGATAGATAGATAGATAGATAGATAGATAGATAGATAATGAGCAGACAGTGATAGATAGATAGATAGATAGATAGATAGATAGATAGATAGATAGATAGATAGATAGATTTGTACAGTCTTTTAAATTGAGAGGAAGACCACAATGAATGAAACCGACGTCAGCCAATTGAGACAGAAAGCAAACAAGGAAGAAACTAGGCTAGCTTGCTGAATAGGTACCATCTCATTGATATTGTTAGCCCTCAACACAATGAGATATAAATAAATATCTAAAGATGTGATTTGTACTTTGTGAAAGAGATCAAAGAAACAGTATTATGATGTTTTCAGTCTAGTATTTAGCAGAAGAAAAGACGAAAGTAACTACGGCTCAAAAATTAATAATAATGGCTGACAATGCCTCATCTAATAAAAAAATAAAGATGAAAGTAAATACGTGGCAAAAATGAACAATAATGTTCGACAATACTTCATCTAATAAAAATAATTTAAAGTTGAAAAAAGTGTTTTATTAATAAAATAAATTTAAAACAAAAAATATCGATTCGAGGAAATATTGAAAAAAATTAATCGATTAAAAAGATATCTTGATGTCTGAAAGTAAGTAGGTGTCGATTCATTCTTTTATTTATTTTTGGTTTAATATAGAAATGCTGCGTTTAAAATTATGTTCGTCTTATTTAGTTTTCGCACGACCGCACGTTGAAAGCGCTTTTCCAGGACAGAAAAAAAACTGGTGTTATATATATATATATATATATATATATATATATATAGAGAGAGAGAGAGAGAGATAATGATCATATGAATATATATATATCTCCCAGTCCCGACACACGCGGACTATTGGCTCATACCAGCCCAGTATCGTTCATATGCAAACAGTCAGCGCCACCTACTCTAAGTAGGTGGTCTTTTCTCAACAGCCCATTGTGAAAAGGGACTTAACTCTTGGTACTTACTGCACCACAACTCGGAGACTTATCGGGCTGACCCGATTGTCTGTTACAAAAATGCCTCGGGAATATTAAAATTCGGCCAAATAATAATGTTAACGTTAGCTTGACCCGGATAATATCGAGTAATCTTGAAATTAATTCCGATTCGAATTATGTTCATAACATTGTGATTCATCGCAAAGTCCCGATCTCTCTCTCTCTCTCTCTCTCTTTATCTTTTTATGCGTATGTGGATTTCAGACAGTGTTCTTGCGCAGGTATGGCTCTCCACTGCTTCCTGTCTTTTGCTAATGCTCAGTAATACTTTGACCTCGATGATTCTCCTTTCTGTCTAGAGATTTTTTCTCTTTTCATTTGCTTAAATCCGTTAAACAAGTTTATCGCTATTCTGCTTCTATGTGGGTGTATAGTTCTCCAAGCCTTCTTTCTCCATTATCTGGGGCTTACTGAAGTTAAGCAACGGCGAGTCTAGACAGACCCTAGATGGGTGACCGCTTTACTGCTGTAAACTTGGATGTGCATGTGGTGTAATGGATTCTTCTTTTTTTATACTTTATTTCCCTTCAAAACGTAATGATCATGGCTCTCCACATCTTCATCTCCCTTGTAATTCTTAATAAGTTTTTTCTTTTTACTATTTCTCCCAAATCCTGTCCTACCATCCATTTGCTAAACCCATTAAGTATCTTACGCGCTGCTTTTATCTGTCCCTCTTTCTCTCAATCTGTCCTGTGAGTATCAGATTTTCCAAGCCATCCTTCCTCATTACGTGCTCCAGAAATTTCAACTGCCTGTTCCTGGTGTTAAGTATAAGTTTCCTTTTTGTTTCCATTTTCTCCAAAACCTCGTCGTTGTTCATATGTTTGGTCCATGGTTATCTTCAGAATCCTGCTATATAACCAACGTTTCTGTTGCTTCAAGTCTCTTCTTCATCTTTGAGGAGAATGCGCACCACTCACTGCCATGGAGGAGAAGTGATATTACGTAATAGTTCAATACTCTTTTCTTTGTTTCTTACCAAAGTTTTCTGTTTGATTTGGTTTGTTTTGTTTTACGGCATATCAACCTCAATGGTTTATTTAATGCCGACAAGATTTTTATTGCTTGTAATTTTTTTTTTTAAATGTATAACTGGTAATTTTTCGACACTTTTTTTTTGTGGTGACGGACATATTAATTTCGAAATTCTTGATGAAAACATGCTCCAAACGAACTGAAAACATAGTTTTATCGTCAAAATTTTTGTTATTATTAAAAGGATCAAAGTATTTTTGAATATTTAATTTTTTTTTTTTTACTCTTTTTTAGAACAGTTGAAATTTTGATTAAAAATTTGTTTTTCTTGCGTTGGCGGTTGTGCTAACTTTTAGCATAGTAAATTTTCGTATCTTTTTTGAAGTGACGGACATGAATTTGGAAATTCTTGCAAAACTCGACATCTCCAGTTGCCTTGATCTATCCACTACCCTTCTCCTCATCCTTTCTTCTATCACTCCTATCTGATCTTGCTCCAAATTTTCTGTAACCCCTTGCGTCCTAGTGGCTTCCCGCCTTGCTTGGACTGAAACGCTTAAAAAAAAAATCAAATAATTCTCGAAGTTTAATGAAGTTTTCAGGACTTATTTACAAATGAATGAAATTATTTTTGAATTTTTTTTTATTAGAAAATCTTGGTAAAAATATTTTTTTATCTTAAATGTGTTTCTCCCCATTTACTTAATTTTATGAAAGCTTCAGAAATTCATCGACATAATTTGTAGGAATTATATTAGTTAAAAGCAGAATTTTTTTGAAGAATTTAAATCACCGACATTTTTTTTTATTTGCAAAATCGGACCGGGTCTTACCGAAAATTTCATCTGAATCGAAAAATAAAAACCGCAATAAAACTAATATATTATTTAATTACAGAAGCTTTTAATGGCCTTTATGAATAATATAGATTAAAGACAATATTTTATGGAGAAAAAGATTTGATGAAAAATTAATTTTTACAAGATTTGCTTTCATTTTTTTACAATTTAAAATTGTATAATTTATAAATTTTTTGAATTTTTTAAAGTTCAATTTCGATGAGATAATCCTGAGGGAATATTGTTATTAAGTAAATCTATATCCACTAATCATATAGTCTAGAGCTTATTACACTCTAAAGACCCCGACTATTTTTAAAAGAATTTCGATTTGTTTCTATATGTATATACATGCAACATTTCTGAAGTATGGGTGTATAAACCAATAAATCTATTCTTAAAAGGTCACATGTTTTAAGGAAAAAAAAAACTTAATGAAATTTATCGTATGTTACACCATACTTAACTATGAACACGTCAATCCGACGTCAATAAATCGATTAACACGCCATAAAAACAAGACTCCTTGGTTAGTAAATACATTTTATGCTATAAGTAATATTTATTTCAAATCAGATTAACTTTAAATTTGCTAATTTTCCTTAAATAACGTTTCAGAAATATATATTTGTTGTGGATTCCGGGTTGAAATCCGGTACCAATAAATAACAAACGCCAGGAATGAATATATGAAAATAATGTATTAACGTAATAATACAAACTGGTAAAGCAGGTTAGTAGTTCCAGGAATACGGGTTAGTAGCAAAATATATATACAGTCTTTGGTATTGAAGTATCGCTGTATGACTTCTTACTGAGTCGACATGCTCGCTCACTGTGACTCCTACAACGCTGTTACCTCACCCCTCACTCTTCCGGTTACCTACAACCTTTTACTCTGTCACTCTTGACTCCTCGGTCTTTCTCGCTCTTACTCTCGTCTCGCTCTTGCAGTAGTATATGTATATACTGGGTGAGTTCATTTGTATAAAAAGAGGGTGGACCCTCAACAATATTTTCTTTTTCCAAGGTTTTCAACAATCTTGGAAATATAAAATATATAAGGAAATTAAGTTTTGCTTACAAATGTCTTAAAAATGGCTGACGTTATCGATTTTAATAAAACAAAAATGCAACTCTATTCCAATCAATATAATTTCTGTCTGAAATACATCAAAGTATTTTGCTTACCGGATACAGTAAATTTAATCTTTTAGCTTTCATTTAAAGCTAAATTGAAAGTTTCAGGAACGCGTTTTAATTTTTAAAAATTCATTTTAAATCTTACGAATATCCAAATCGTAGAGGTACCGACCTTAATATAACGATTACAAACAGCTAAGACAGTTAATCGGTCCCATTTCAACAGAGCAACTTCCAAGGACAATCAAAAATGTGCTCAGTGACTAAAAATATACAACTCCAGGTTAATGCAATTTAAAAATATAACTATTTACATTGTTTGAACTGTTGTCCTCATCTTTGCTGCCATATTCAATATGTTTCGGTCATTATACGCTCCGGTATCTTCAGGATCTCTATATATTTTTGAGATGAGGTACTGTAATTATTTATATTGTTCGGACTGTTGTCCTTATCTTTGTTGCTATATTCACGACATTTAATCAATTCACCCTAAGCGCAAGGCGGAAATGCCACGAGTACGCGGGGTAGGGGGTGACAGGGATTAAAAATGAAAGAGAAGACTGAGTATACGGAGGACTGAGGAAAAGACAAAAAAAGATGAACTGGATTCAAGATGACAGGAAATAGCGATTGACGTTGCATTTTAATTTTTGTAGATTGTTGTTATCAGGGAAGCAATTAAACGCAGTTGTAATCATGATCCAATTCATCAGACCTACAAATTCAAAAAAAAATTTGAATTTGTATGTCTGATGAATTGGATCGTGATTATCATTCCAATGTAATAAGTTATAACCATGGAATATTAGTGTTTGATCTTATATATATATATATATATATATATATATATATGTGTGTGTGTGTGTGTGTGTGTGTGTGTGTGTGTGTGTGTATAATTAGCAATTCCGAGCCATTATTAATTACAGCAGCCGTTTATCCAACCTTACAGCACCTGGTATTCCCAAGCAGCCACCCATCTCGGTACTCACCAGCCTCCAAGTTGCTTAACTTTGATGATCGTACAGGAACTGGTGTTTGAATATGATAGAGTCGAGATGCTGAATATAACATCAGTCAGCTAAATGACAAACTTATTTTTATCAATATATATATATATATATATATATATATATATATATATATATATATAGAGAGAGAGAGAGACACACACACAGATGTGTGTGTGTGTGTGTGTGTGTGTGTGTGTGTGCGTATATGTATATTAAGGTGGCATTAGGGCACATCGGGGATAGCAAGCATGTCTCACTAGAACAATTACGACTGAGTAGTGAGTTCGATCCTCACTGGGTGCTCCATACTTTCGGCCTTGTGCCACATCTAAGCTATGCTTGGAAAATCACTATTAAGGCGGCATATTTTCATTCAAGCATGTTTGGATGACTGATACTGATATTTTATGTCTATTTATTTTATTTTAATCCTCTCAAATTCACGGATCAATTTTTTAGTGCTGTTATTAAACTTTTATTAAACTTGAATATATATATATATATATATATATATATATTTATGTATGTAATTATACAAAGAATTAATTAGCAATGTTAGTGGTATTAATGGCGAAATCACTTCGCTAACAAGACTTAATGAAACATGAACTTACTATCAGTTACCTCAATAACACGATCCCCTATTTTTGAAAGTATTCTACATACATAGATGTCTACTAAATTTCGATTCGCTTGTAGCAGAACTTCACGAAGGCGATGTACCATATTATAGGAGTAAACGGTATACAACATTTTCCAATAATAGTATAGTATACTGATCCTCTCTAATTGGGAGATGTTTCCATAAATGTGATTTATATAAAATTGTAGCATTTTCAATAAGAATTTTTCTTATGTGTTCTTGTAAATTGCGGGAGGATAGATGGTTTTTTTTTATAACGTTTGACCTAGAAAATTTATTTTCAGGGTGTTAGAAGCCGTCAGCCATTCATAAGTGCGTTGAGAAATATATTAACATAAAGACACATATATATATATATATACACGTACATACATATATATATATATATACACACACACATACGCATATATAACTACAAATTTACATATATATATACACGCACACATAGACATACATATATAAACATATATACGTATATAAAAGGAAAAAAAGCAAAAATGGACAATAAATTGACTGACTGAAAATAAAAGAAATAAAATGATTGAATATATGATATGAAATATCTAATATATAAAAATACCTAATATATATATATATATATATATATATATATATATATGTGTGTGTGTGTGTGTGTGTGTGTGTGTGTGTGTGTGTGTGTGTGTGTGTGTACATACATGCACACATTCATACATATACAATTATAGAAAGTGGAAATAATACAAAAAATTACAGTACCGGATTTATCTTCATATTTGTAGAAATCCAATATAAACATCTAAACATACATGCAACACATACACACGTCCATACATATACAAATCACATATTAACGTATTTCCTTGATGTATATCATATTGCTCTGTAATATATACATTGACCTCTCTTCGGATCTATCTTTCTAATATTTTATATTAAATAGAACCACTTGGATTATAATTTTCATTTACAGTATATTATCTCTATCTCTCTGTCTCTCTCTCTCTCTCTCTCTGTATATATATATATATATATATATATATATATATATATATATATATATATATATATATATATATGAGGCTTGAGGTAATCGGATGTCTAGGCATACTGATAAGCTGTGAAACAGCGTAAGTCTGTCTGTAGATAACACTATATACACATGATCTTGAAAAAATTATTTCGGTTGAGATCTTCGGGAAGAAAGTGAATTTGTAAACAGTGACTCTTACTGCTTCTGATGCAAGACTCTTCGTTAAGACGAATCGAGTTCTCCGGTCACTGGCGTGTTTGTCTAAAAATTAATACGTCTAAATTCACCTTCATCCCTGCCATCCCTTCACTATATATATATATATATATATATATATATATATATACTGAGTGTATTTTACTACAATTGTTCTAGAGAGAAGTACGATCTATTTCACACGTGTTTATTTTTATGCTTACATGTATCCTTCGATTCATATATATATATATATATATATATATATATATATATATATATATATTGGACTCTCCTGTCGGTTTTCCGACATATGAGGCTCATGCAATTCAGTTCCTAGCAACCGACAGCCAGGCACTAGCACATATGATTTGACTATAGTGGTGAAGGCTTTGTGCAGAAACAACCACATTTTTTGAAGGGCCGAATACAGAGACCTGGTCCACTACGTGCCACAAGGTCCCCATACGACCCTTCGCAGGTTTTAAATTCAGAGTTGTTCTTCTCCTAGACCAGTTGCCATCCAAGGCTATACAACCCAGTCTGTACTGCTATTTACACATAGCTGTGGGAAGAAGAAAAGGATTCATTCCTTTCCCAAGGGTATTAGAACGTAAGTGAATGTAATGGATATATGTCTCACACTTTTCACAGATCGTAGAGTTACTACAGTTGTTTTAGAGAGAAGTGCCGATCAATGCTTAAATAATACACTCATTTTTGTTTTTTTACGTGTTCTACAAAACTATTTTAGGTATGGAGAGTAATGATCTCCCACGCTCGGAAGGAGCCCAGCACCTAAACAAAGATGCTAATCTAGAATTAAGCTGAAAAGGGAACCACAAATCAGAAGGATTAAATTGGGTTATCGGGGTGGATATATTTAGAAAAGCAAGTTTGTTTTATAGCAAGAAATATCCACCGTCTTTCTTCCTCTTTTCAGCCCACGTCCATTCCTCTTATTACAGAGAACGAAATCACGAATTGTGACACGATCGACATGATCAGTAGGACTGACACCTTAGTAATGCTTGATATTATAGTTTTTTTTTCCAAGTCACGTTCTCCCTTCGCAACAAGTCATGGCAGAGATTTAAATCATTATTTAGTCAGCGGAGCCGTCTTGCGGAGGTTGTCATTGGCGCATATACAGGTGCAGCATTACACTATTTCCACACGCATTTCACAAACACTCCAGATTTAGTGTCGTTTCTTCTGTTCAGCATAGATGCCTTCTACTGGCTTCATAGATGTCTACTAAATTTAGCTTCGCTTGTCGCAGAACTGTACGAAGGCGACGTCCAGCAAGTCTTTTAAATGAGAAATGTTTGCCAACTTGACCCGAGATATCGAAACATTATCGCATCCTTTGTCTCTCGCTTGAAGACAGCTTTTGGTAAGTCTACGCTGGCCGCCTGCCTGTCTTTCCGGTGTGCAGTGTCCAATATACCAACGGAGTTGAGATTAAAACGCGCGCCACTCAATTTTCGAATAACGGCCACACTCTCTTAGTTCCTTTTATATAATGCAGGGCTCTATCCTTTGTCCTATTTTATTCTTAGTTTTCAATAACGACCTTCTTGATAGCATCAGTTCTCAAATTGGTATCTGTTATATATCGTACCTATGAACACTAATGGGTATATCCTAATCCTCATAAATACGTTGGACACTATTGCAAGTGGGCGGGGGTAATATACGAAGTAGTCTACCATTAGCAGTGGTTTACCTACTTCACATCGCTGGCGAGTATTGTATTTTGTTGATGTTATAAATATTACCATTTCATTTCCAACCTCCGTTTTGGTTATTCCTCATTCAGTAACCTTTTCTAGGTTACAACAGTATCTATGATGGCGACGCAACAATTTACTCCTGACACGACAGTAAGTCTGAGCATTTCGATGAGCTCAAAATGGCGGCTTGTCCAAAATAACGTTGTCAACTATGGCAAACAATATTTTGTTGATTTTAACGCCTCCATAACCAAACTGCTTTCTATTAATCACCTGAGAGACACCTTTCTGGCTTGCATCAGAATGTCTAATGCTAACCTCCTGGAGAGTGATTCGTTGTGCCTTTTCGGGCTAACGTTCTCGGCTGACATGAAATGGAAAGACGATAGGTTCGCTGCTAAGAAATTTGGTTCACTGCATCGTGCTAGATAATTTTTTTTCGCCAAAATCTATCTTACATATCTATAAGTCTAGCATTCGTACATACATTGATTATATATGGTCCGGTGTTCCTGCTTGGGGTGAATCCGATTAAAAAATTGAAACGGTAGATATATTGTTTAAAGTTCATCATTTACTTTTGAATCTGTTGGTGAAAAATATTATGGAACAGGAAAATTTTTATTAGAAACAAAGAAAAGAATACTGAACTGTTTTTTTTTATGGTTTCACCCCTAGCAAGATAATAAAGCCACTAAGACGTGGGGGTGGGGAGTTATAGAGAGTGAAAGTTGGTTGATTTTCTTTAGCGGAATATCAATCTCTATGGGTTACTTAATGCCTAAATCGAAATATTTTGAACACAGTTTTATGGCTTCAGTTACAGATAAAATGTATTGTTGGTCATTTTGCTATAAAATGTTTTGTTGGTAATTTTACTATAAGTATACATTGTTGGTAATTGTTTTTTTTTTAGTGTAAGCATTTCACCCCAAGCAAAGGCGGGAGTGCCACTAGCCCGCAAGGGCTTACAGGGAGTGAAAGTAAGAGTAAATAGGGGTGTTTGGGGAAAGGTTAAAGGGCGGGGATCAAAATCAATGTATCAGAATATGTTGATTGACATTACATTTAAATTTTTGAAGATTATAGTTATCAGGGAAGCAAGTAAGAGGATGAGAGTTCCACTGTCGGGAAGTGTGAGAGAAGAAGCTGTTGAAGTAGAAGTTACATTTAACTGTTTCGATAGTAAAAGGGTGGGACCGAGATGTCAACCTAGTAGCACGCTTAAATTCAGGGGCACAATATTTGTAGAAAAGACAGAGGGAAGTCACATCACGTCTGCGAGAAAGTAACTGAAATCGATATGCCGGGTCACGACCTATCATATTGCATATCCGTCTTTGTTTGAATATAAAAATCTATTGCTGGTATTTTTACTATACAATATACTTTTATAATGTTTCGTTTTTGTTGGTGGGAGGGGTTCACTATGTTCTACAAACTCCAGATCAGGATGAATCTGGAAATAATAGGGGTTAAGAGTTGGTCACGCGATCCTCAAAATCTCCAATCTCTCGATAATCTCTATCCACCTTGCTGCCGGATGTAATTTATCGCCATACCCAGAACGATGAGGATATGTAGGATAGATAATAATTGATTCTAGACTTGAAGTATGTGGTCGGGGAAGCATCCTCTTAGGAGTCGGTTCCAAAAAGTAATAGTTCTCGGGGAGTAGCTTACTGAGTGGATCTTCATTCTTGCTAAAAGAATATGAAAGAAATGAGGCTGATTTAACGCCGTGTACGCGGTATGGTAGGTCCTAGCTGCAAAGGCCTGAATTGGTGGAACTGTGGAATGTAACCTGTTTGATTATTTGCCATAGTAATAGCGATAAAGTAGTGAAAGACTTGCAACGTTTCGTCTGTAGGGGTTGAAATTAATTCCTCGCGGACAAAGACGCATAATCGCCTCTGAACTCTTTCAAGGCCGGCCAGAGCGGACCGGGCTACACTAGTCCAGATATGACACCAATACTTCATTCTTGGTCTGATTTAACTGTTATAAAGACAGACTATGCTAATAGGAATCGGTTATTTTCTGGAGTAACACAATGAAGCAACCATTCTTTCGGTATCTTTAGCAATGGTATGATTATAAGAGTTCCATTTTGTTGCAGTTTTGGGGGTATGTATGTACTAGTGAGTTAGCCCAAATGACTTGACTCACTTTATAGTCCACCAATAGAAGGTTAACCAATCAGAAGACGTAGAATATTCAATCCGTCGTGCATAAAGGCGGCCATTTTGTTTACTCTGTCCGAATGTCCAGTGCCAGCTTGTCAGACGAAGAGGAACAGAAGGAAGAACTACGCTCTGCTTACCTTACCGGGATATCCACTGTTAACCTGAACAACACTTCCCTACTGTCTTCTAAATATTCACTGCTAACCTCTGGATTCTATACTCAAAGACGACCGTCATCATGAACAACACATTTGTGGTCTGGAATGCGCTTTCGATGAAATAGTCGTTCTAGACAAGGAGTCTCATTGAGTTCTTGGCCGCTCTTCAGGACTAGAGCAAATTTATGGCCTGATCACTGGTGATTAAAATATACCAGCTTTGTCAAGGAGGCATTGAATGAGGCAAGCCAGTCTTTTTTCCCATTGAACTGTGACAACTCAGTCAGAGAAGAGAACAGACTCAGTTGATTCAGATATTTAGAGGGGTACCCATACACTGTGGTACCCTCTTTGAATATATTTACAAAAGATCTGATAATATTCTAAAGCAGATCGTTAAAACAAAGCATAAAGAGGACAGGATAGAGGAGAGCACCTTGGAGGACGCCAGCATTAATCTCATGTACTTCAAAGGATTAATAATGACCTTCAAGTCTTTCCTTGAAGATGCCTGATAGGAAAGACTTGATTACTGAAAAGATTCTTCTATCGATTCTATAGCTGATGAGTTAGTGTAACAATCCCCTATGTCATACCTTGTGAAAGGCCTTCGTGATATCTAAGGAGATCGCTCACGAGATGTGCTTATTATCAAACGTTTCCGTGCGAGATGTTAGTCAAGACATAAGCGGTGGATTTAGAGGAATGTAGGCTGTGGAGGAACGCTGCCTATATTGGAAATCTGCGTTTGCAATTTGGACGTTTTTTTTTTTGATGGAAGCAAATCAATATTGGTAATCCTTCTTTTCTTTGGCTGAGATGATGTTATGGAGGAGGCATGCCTATATCGTAAGTCAACCTTTGATTTCTGCGGAGTTGGATTTATGGAGGAAGCTAGCTTCTCTTGAAAATAACCTTTTCGATGGCGTGAGAGTCCGCTATAGAAGAAGCAGGCCTATATTGCAAATAAACCCTTTCTGCTGAGGGAGGTCTGCCTATACTGGAAATCAGCCTTTTCGATAGAGGGATTTTGCTGTGGTGAAGCATGCCTATATTGCGGAAGTCGGAAACGCATGTATTGGAAAACATCCTTTAATGCGCTGGGGTATTGTTTTGTGGAAAAAGGTTTTCTAGATGGGAAATCAATTTTTACTTTCGAGGGAGACTGTGATGAAAGCCTCCCTGTTTTGAAAATCAGCTTATAATCTTGAAGGTGGGTGTTATGGATGAATCTTAAAATTTTTACTTTAAATGGATATTGTATTGTTCATGTAGTTTGCCTATATTGCAACCTTTTCTTTCGACCGATATTGTTTTGTGGGAAAGGCTTGCCTCTTTTGAAGATCTAACTTTACTTGGGCTTCGGCATATGGCACTAATGCCAATAAGCAATCAAAAGTTAGTTCAACCGTCAAACACATATTCCTCTTTTTGCTAGCGTAAAATAACAAGAAAGAAACATCTTATAACCTAGGCTATGAAGACCCCACTTTGGCATTAAATAAATACGATGTGGAAGCCGTTAATATAGACAGACAGACAAACAAACGGTGGGAAGTCTTCAACTGTGGCAGCAGGTGTAACAATAGGGAAAAAGGTGAGTGGGTGCAGGTAAACAACAGCAACGGGAGCAGCACTTATAAGCAGTCAGGTTAGGTTTAAGACTCCAATTTATCTCTAGAAAATTGTACTACGAGACAATAGCCTAGTGGATTAAAGCATTTGTTCGTAAATTTGGTGTCATATTAATTGCGAGTTCAATCTCTGGCCCGGGAGGTGTGGATTTGAACTCAGTATTACGATGGTAATCAATAGCTGAGCAGTACTAAAAATAAGAACAGTTTACCCCCGTAGATTAAATAAAGGGTTCAATTCAGCATTCACCTGTAGATTAATCGGATACCCATTTGCAGAAGGCCGGAGGGCACAACGGTCGAGCCGAAACGTTGTGACAACAATAAAGATTCGGAAAATTTTCCGAATGTAAATAATGTAATAGTTTTAAAATCATTAGTGAAGTCTTTAATCTCTCATATTAATTTCTAATCTTTTTCCGACGTCAGCCAAACGAAAGTGGACCATATACAATTGGTTAAATTTCCAATTCTCTATTTTCAAACCAAAGAAAATTTTTTTGAAGATGCTTGCAAGATATTTATTTCCCCTAGCATAATGCTGTCAGTCTCTCCGAGTATAATGTTCAAAAGCTGTATATATCCAGCGCTGCGCAAAAGTAAATGATTTTTTATTCAACTGGAATAAAAATATTAATTAAAAATTAAGAAGTGAACACTTACATTTACACTCTGTATTTTTGTTTTTACATGGTTGTCAATGCAAAAAAAGTTTTGTGCACGTGTAAAAATCAAAATGACACGTATTGATTTATTTTCTTTTGTAAACTGGGAAAGTAGTACGCATTGACGGCACAATGGACTCTGCAAGATATCAAGCAATTTTGAACGAAAATGTCTTGCCCTCGGTTCGAAAGCTGGGTTTAGTTCGGGGCTGGGTCTTCCAACAAGACAATGATCAAAACAAATGGGCAAAAGAATGGGTTCGAAAAAAAGGAAAGTTTTGGAATGCCCAAGTCAAATTCCTGAACTAAACCGAATTTAAAATCTGCGGTTCTAGTTAGAGAACCACATGCATGAAACACAGACACAGACACAGGTAATATCTTTAAACTACAAACATTTAAATGCAATTTCAATCGCTATCTACTGTCCTCCTGATTATTCTTTTGTCTTTCTGCTCATTATTAATGTTTCTGTTCCTAATTGTTCCACAACCTGTAATTCCTTGTGTCTTAGTGACTTTACTGCCTTGCATGGGGTGATACCTATTAAAAATATCGATCAGTTATAGGAGCTTTTCCAAGAAGACGAAACTGACGTTCCCAATAGCCAGAAACTTGTTACAAATAAGAGAAAAAAATGGGTCGATGTCGTGACTTCAAGATGAGGAGTCATCAAATATTAAATATAAGAGTTGACTTACTTGTGCAAATCTTAATTATTAATTAATATTTTTATTCCAGCTTGATAATTATTAAAGTAGTTCTAATTCGTTTAATAAAGATTTTTCTTAATGAATATATAGGTTAATTTAGATTTGTCTGTAAAAAGAGACGATTTTTTAAAATAATTATTTTATCTCACTTTTGCGCAGCATAGGATATATATATATATATATTAGCATACGTAGTAAGTAAATATATATATATATATATATATATATATATATATATATATATATATATTAGCATACACACACATATATATATATATATATAGTTAAATTACCATCTGGGAATTTAACTATATTGTGGACAAGGAAAAATAATAATAATAATAATAATCATCCCTTACTATAAAGGTAATTTACATTAACCAGAAAAAAAGGCTGCGACAGAAGCGTCTATCTTTTTAAATTTGGATTTTTAATGTAACTATAACAACAAAAACATTTCGATTTCATTTTTGCCTTGAAAAAGTTGGAAGACGAAACGCGTCGGCAAAATGTAAGATTTTTTTCCAACTGTCATTTGATACCCATTATATATATATATATATATATATATATATGTAAGCAGACGCAGTAAATGTCTTCATTACAAGTGTCGTGATCTTATTGTGGCACGTGCTTTGTCAGTCGTTGTCATTCTGCTTCTAATTGACTCTAATATTTGCAGTAAACTACGTTTTTCACTCCTCGCAATGTGTTGATATGTTCCTGACACACAAAAGCCAGTAGTAGTACTTCTCTTTCTAGGCTTGGTAACACAACACCTTCATCCATTGTCTCCTGCTCATAAAAGTTTTCTCAGCGCAATGATAAGATATCTGCATCAACGCTAATCGTCTTTCTATATTCTAAAATTATTTGTTAAGGGATTTACCTATCTATCAATCTATTTTTTTTTCATTATCTATCTATCTATCTATCTATCTATCTATCTATCTTTCGGTTCTTATCTATCTATCTATCTATCTATCTATCTATCTATCTATCTATCTATCTATCTATCTCATTCTATTAATGTCTCTATATCATTATCTATCTATCTATCTAATTCTATTTATATCTCTTTATCATTATCTATCTATCTATTTATCTATCTATCTATCTCTTTCTGTTCATATCTATCTATCTATCTATCTATCTATCTATCTATCTATCTATCTATTTCATTCTATTAATATATCTATCTATCTATCTATCTATCTATCTATCATTCTATTTATATCTCTATAGTATCTATCTATCTATCTATCTATCTCTTTCTGTTCTTATCTATCTATCTATCTATCTGTCTATCTATCTATCTCATTCTATTTATATCTCTATATCATTATCTATCAATCTATCTATCTATCTATCTATCTATCTCTTTCTGTTCATATCTATCTATCTATTTCATTCTATCTATCTATCTATCCCATTCTATTTATATCTCTATAGTATTATCTATCTATCTATCTATCTATTTGATTCTATTGATATCTCTATATCATTATCGATCAATCTATCTAATTCTATTTATATCTCTTTATCATTATCTATCTATCTATCTATCTATCTCTGTTCATATCTATCTATCTATCTATCTATCTATCTATCTATCTATCTATCTATCTGCCTGCCTGCCTGTCCATGTATCTATCTTACATTATAGTCTCATGCCTTTCCTAAAATAATCAACAGAATGTTAGGCGGAAACAATTGTTGATCCAATTAAACTAGCCGATTAGTCGGCTGAACGTTTTGCCATTACAAGTCATGTAACTATCTATGCAGATCACCCACCCCGCAATCTTAAAATGATTCCAGACCAAAATTCGCGTGAAGAGAAAATAATAATTCAAAATACACTTGTTTTTATTTACTTTTTATAAATTAAACCGAAAAATGCAAAACCAAATGACGTAATGTTTTGTTTTAAATTATTTTTAATAAAGTAAATCGTAATGTAATTTAATTTTAAAAAAACTAAATCGAAATTCTTATTTTTATGTCAATTTACTTTATTTAAAATAAACTTCTTTGCGATTTACTATATTAAAAATAATTACCCCCTTAACCTGCAAAAAAAACTGATTCATATTTTGCATAAAGCCTTTTCAAAAGCCTTATTTGAAAAAAAAAATCACTAATTAAGGTTTTAATCCTTAATAAATTACTTTTATTCGATTATGTTTTTCAGGTGCTGAATTGTCTCGGTCCTGAATTGTCTCAGTCCTGAGTTGAGTCGGCGGTGTTGAGTTCAAAGTATTGAGTTCAAGGTGTTGAATTGTCCTGCAACCCGGTTCAAATGTGATGAATCTAACAGAGTCAAATAGCGCACCTTGTGAAAAAAAGAAATCTTCAGAAAGGTTTGAGACAGAAACTAATTATGCGTGGCGTTGAAGGTGATTTCGATTTTGCATGGCGAAGTCTGGAACGAGAAGATTCGCGATATGCCGACGCCAACACAACGCATAACGTCAACTCGAGAGGACTATTTTCACTATTAAAATCCTCGTTTATCGTTGATTTTTTTTACATCACAATGCTTTCTTCAGTCAAATACCACCACCCCCACCCCCACCCCCGGCAATTGTCAAAACTGATAAGTTTTCCAGAGTTTCTAATGGAACCGGTACGGATCAAGTCATATAACCCCATGAAAGGTAGTAAAGCCACTAAGACGCAAAGGGTTACTGAGTAGAGTAGAGTAATCTAGAAGACAATAGATAATGGCATTTAAATTAAGATCAAAGTTGGCCTGAAAGCATGAAGCCAGAAGAGAGTTCCACAAGCAAGAAGTGCGAGAGAAGAAACTATTAGCATAGAACTTACGGTTACATCTATCCAAACAATTTCCATGAAAGTATTTATAGAAAATGCACGGGGTAGTTACGTTACGGCTGTGGGAAAGTGATTGAAGCCGAGATGCCATCTCAGGACCAATAATATTGCTGATTCTTCATTGGATTTTATCAAGAATCTCTAAATATAAGACAGGAACTCCGAACCATATGTGGCCGCATTATTTAAAGCTTAGACGAATGCAATCGCATGCAGTTGACCATTTAGTTCTTTCTGAAAGGTCTGGGTGCCAGGCATGACTTCCATATAAAAGGCTATATCGGACAAGGTTATTTAAGAACATGACTTGTTTTCATAGAGGAATATTTTGATAAACTCCAAGAAGACAGAATGCATTTTTGTTAGCAAAAGGATGAGCCCAAAACACAAATTACAAATCAGAGAGACCAAAATCAAACACGTTTTAATATCTGGAAAGTGTTTTAACAGTGGACGAAAATTGCGACACTGAAATCCGAAGACGCATTGGGATGGCTAAAGACGCCTTCCAAAAGCTAAACTGAGTATTAAGAGACAGAAAAACTTCGTTAGAAACAAAGAAAAGAGCACTGAACTGTTGCGTGATATCTCTTTTCCTATGTGTTATAGCATACCTACGGACGATAATGGTTATGTCGCCAGTCACATAAATACAGTAGTAAATACTGTATGTTGGTTTGCAGTTAGAGATTCGTCTCCAGCTGTGCTGGTCTAATTCTCTGCCCCCGGGCACAGAGGATCCCTAGACAAGGTTATGTCGAAGGGCAGAGTCTCGTCTCGGGAAACAGCTACCCGACCCCATTTTATACGGGGTATACGGGGAATTTTTGACCGAGCCCACGGGCTCGGATATCCCACATTAAATTCGGCCTTGTGCCACATCTGACTGCGTGGAGTCGTTGGTAGATATCCTGCAGTTGGAGATTCGTCTCCAGATGTGCTGATCAAACACTCTGCCTCCGGACAGAGAGGATCCCCAGACGAGGTTATTTCGAAGGGTAGAGTCCTCACCGCGATGGTAGATATCCTGTAGTTTGAGATTTGATTCCAGCTATGCTGGTCAAGCCCTCTGCCTCCGGACAGAGAGGATCCCCAGACGAGGCTATGTCGAAGGGAATCGTCTCATCTCTGGAAATAGCTACCCAACCCCGTTTTATACGGGGTCTACGGGGAATTTTTGGCCGAGCCCACGGGCTCGAATACCCCATATGACTGCGTGGAGATGTTGGTAGATATCCTGCAGTTATGTGTAATTCACTTGACTTACTTCTAGCAGTTGACTACTTCTACGCGCCGCTGGCGAATCTTATATGTGTTGTTCTTGTCCTAAGTATTATCGTTCATTACCAACCTTCGTGTGATTATTCTATTCAGTAACCTTCCCTAGGTTACAACAATAGGACAGGGAATGTTGGCCAATTTCCTCAAAGATGATGAAGAGACTTGAAACAACATAAATTAAGGATGCAGAGGATACAATAGACCAAACATGTGAGCAAAGATGAACTTTTACTTAACATCTGGAAGAGACAGTTGAAATATCTGGGGCACATACTGAGGAAGGAAGGTTTTGGAAATTATACTAACAGGACCGATTAAGAGGAAAGAAGAACTGAGGAAAACAATGCGTAACATACTTTATGAGCTTCAGTGTCTATCTACACGTATTTACGTATGATGACAAAAATAAAAAGGATTGTAAGACAAGGGTGTGTCTTCTCGCCGGACTTTTGCAGCCGAAACAGTGAGACAATTCAGGATTCATTATTAGCGGCAATAATCTTAACATAAGATATGCAGATGACACAGTGTTGATAGCAAATGATAGTGAAGAAAAACAAAGTGAAAGGATTAAACCTTAATTGCAAGAAGATAGAATATATAGTTGTTAGCAAAAGGAGGAGACCAACATGCAAATTAGAAACTGGAGATGCCAAAATCAAACAAGTACAGCAGTTTAAATATGTGGGAAGTGTTTTAACAGAGGACAGAAAGTGCAACACTGAAATCTGAAGGCGCATTGGAAAAGCGAAATATGTCTTCCAAAAGCTAAGCAAAGTATTAAGTAACAGAAAAAAATGAACTGTTATGTAATATGAGTCCTCCTATGTGGCAGTGAATGCTGGACAATCTTCTCGCAGAAGAATGCCGATATTTGAAACAAAAAATATGTGATTTTACATAAGGATGTTGAGGATACCATAAGCTGAACATGTGAGCAACGAGGGAGTTTTGGAGGAAATGGAAACTAAAAGGAAACTTGTACTTTAACATCAGGAAGAGACGTGGCACGTAATGAGGAAGAAAGGTTTGGAAAATGTGATACTCATTGAACAGATTGAGAAGAGGGTGAACTACAGACAACAATGCGAGTGGCGGATCAAGATTTACGAGAGAAAACGAAAAGCCAAAATTTATTAGGAGCTACAAAGGACAGGAAAGTGTGGAGAAGAGTCAGTTAGAAGAAGGATAATAAAAAAGAATAAGTTCTGAAGGAATACGGAAAAAAGATTAAAAAAGAAAGAAGAAGAAGAGAAGAAGAAGAAGAAGAAGAAGAAGAAGAAGGATAAGAAAAAAGAATAAGAAAAAATATTAAGAAGAAGAAGAAGAAGAAGAAAAGAAGAAGAAGAAGAAGAAGAAGAAGAAGAAGAAGAAGAAGAAGAAGAAGAAGAAGAAGAAGAAGAAGAAGAAGAAGAAGAAGAAGAAGAAGAAGAAGAAGAAGAAGAAGAAGAAGAAGAAGAAGAAGAAGAAGAAGAAGAAGAAGAAGAAGAAGAAGAAGAAGAAGAAGAAGAAGAAGAAGAAGAAGAAGAAGAAGAAGAAGAAGAAGAAGAAGAAGAAGAAGAAGAAGAAGAAGAAGAAGAAGAAGAAGAAGAAGAAGAAGAAGAAGAAGAAGAAGAAGAAGAAGAAGAAGAAGAAGAAGAAGAAGAAGAAGAAGAAGAAGAAGAAGAAGAAGAAGAAGAAGAAGAAGAAGAAGAAGAAGAAGAAGAAGAAGAAGAAGAAGAAGAAGAAGAAGAAGAAGAAGAAGAAGAAGAAGAAGAAGAAGAAGAAGAAGAAGAAGAAGAAGAAGAAGAAGAAGAAGAAGAAGAAGAAGAAGAAGAAGAAGAAGAAGAAGAAGAAGAAGAAGAAGAAGAAGAAGAAGAAGAAGAAGAAGAAGAAGAAGAAGAAGAAGAAGAAGAAGAAGAAGAAGAAGAAGAAGAAGAAGAAGAAGAAGAAGAAGAAGAAGAAGAAGAAGAAGAAGAAGAAGAAGAAGAAGAAGAAGAAGAAGAAGAAGAAGAAGAAGAAGAAGAAGAAGAAGAAGAAGAAGAAGAAGAAGAAGAAGAAGAAGAAGAAGAAGAAGAAGAAGAAGAAGAAGAAGAAGAAGAAGAAGAAGAAGAAGAAGAAGAAGAAGAAGAAGAAGAAGAAGAAGAAGAAGAAGAAGAAGAAGAAGAAGAAGAAGAAGAAGAAGAAGAAGAAGAAGAAGAAGAAGAAGAAGAAGAAGAAGAAGAAGAAGAAGAAGAAGAAGAAGAAGAAGAAGAAGAAGAAGAAGAAGAAGAAGAAGAAGAAGAAGAAGAAGAAGAAGAAGAAGAAGAAGAAGAAGAAGAAGAAGAAGAAGAAGAAGAAGAAGAAGAAGAAGAAGAAGAAGAAGAAGAAGAAGAAGAAGAAGAAGAAGAAGAAGAAGAAGAAGAAGAAGAAGAAGAAGAAGAAGAAGAAGAAGAAGAAGAAGAAGAAGAAGAAGAAGAAGAAGAAGAAGAAGAAGAAGAAGAAGAAGAAGAAGAAGAAGAAGAAGAAGAAGAAGAAGAAGAAGAAGAAGAAGAAGAAGAAGAAGAAGAAGAAGAAGAAGAAGAAGAAGAAGAAGAAGAAGAAGAAGAAGAAGAAGAAGAAGAAGAAGAAGAAGAAGAAGAAGAAGAAGAAGAAGAAGAAGAAGAAGAAGAAGAAGAAGAAGAAGAAGAAGAAGAAGAAGAAGAAGAAGAAGAAGAAGAAGAAGAAGAAGAAGAAGAAGAAGAAGAAGAAGAAGAAGAAGAAGAAGAAGAAGAAGAAGAAGAAGAAGAAGAAGAAGAAGAAGAAGAAGAAGAAGAAGAAGAAGAAGAAGAAGAAGAAGAAGAAGAAGAAGAAGAAGAAGAAGAAGAAGAAGAAGAAGAAGAAGAAGAAGAAGAAGAAGAAGAAGAAGAAGAAGAAGAAGAAGAAGAAGAAGAAGAAGAAGAAGAAGAAGAAGAAGAAGAAGAAGAAGAAGAAGAAGAAGAAGAAGAAGAAGAAGAAGTTGTTTTCGGGAAAAATCCCTCTAGCGCGGCGTTTTCTATGTTCCATTTCCTATACTAACTTAACTCCCGCCCCCGGAAAAAAAAAAACAAAAAAAAACTGATGCATACACCGAGATAGTCTTTACTTTTTATTAATTCCACGTTTTGGATTTTCATGATGGCTTCAGGGTTGTAACCGTTTTCATTCGAATTGCAGATCATAGACTCTGTTTTGGAAAGGTTTATTTTTGTTTTCTACTCTTTGGAATACTCGATAGAGAATGTCGATTTTCTGTTCATTATCATTCTTACATCAAATATGAATATCCATTGGCAGATCTACTATTAAACTAAGATGCATAAGATGGGCAGACATATGCATCATATCCCCTAAAGGATCATGGCCTTTCAAAGTTTTCTTTCTTTTATATTTGTAAATATTTTAAATACAAAAGTTCATAAAATACAAGGCAAGAGGACCATTCAATATAGAAGGCAGTGGTGGTCAAACTGAAGCTCGGAAGCCACTCGTGGCTTTTTGCCCTTAAATATACGGCTCCTGGAAATATGTTGGCTGAGCTCCTTTTTAGATTAAAGTTAATATAAAAGCTAAATAAGAAAAAAAAATATAATTATTTACTGGGTATGAACTGAGACGCCATTTCGGTTCAAATGTAAGTTTAATGTTAATGTGTATGTAACAAAAACGTATGTGTAAATTTTGTTGATGAGATGCAACTGTCAAACATTTAAACTTTATCGTATGTGGCTCTTATATTAAGCCAGTTTGGCCACACTCGACCTAGAGAAATGAAAGCCATATTGTTTATCTGTAAAGAAAGTTCTACAATATGAGATACTAAATCAAACAAGAATTGATTAGGACCTCTAGTAGTTTACCCAAAAGATGTAAGAGGCTAATAGGCCGATAGTTGGAAGGGTCGGGCGGTTCGCCTAAGTTCATAAAGACGGGAACAACAGATGAGGATTTCCAACATATGTGTAAATTGTGTTCATGTCTTGCGGCTTTTAAAACATCTGAACTTTATATTATGTGGCTCTTATATCTGTCTATATTTCTGAGATGAGGTATTATGTACACTATTTACATTATTGGGACTATTTTCCTCATCTTTGTCGCCATATTTATTACAATGTTTCGGCCTTTCAGTATCTGTCTATATTTCTGAGATGAGGTATTATGTACACTATTTACATTATTGGGACTATTTTCCTCATCTTTGTCGCCATATTTAATACAATGTTTCGGCTTTTCAGTATCTGTCTATATTTCTGAGATGAGGTATTATGTACACTATTTACATTATTCGGACTATTTTCCACATCTTTGTCACCATATTTATTACAATGTTTCGACCTTTCAGTATCTGTCTATATTTCTGAGATGAGGTATTATGTACACTATTTACATTATTCGGACTATTGTCCTTATCTTTGTCGCCATATTTATTACAACGTTTCGGCCTTTCAGTACCTGTCTGAATTTAAAAAATATCAAAAGGTTTAGTTGAAGCTTTCGTTTTAGCTTTAATAGAAAGCTAAAATATTAAACAGATGACGATGTGTAAATTGTGTTCATAGTTTGTGGCTCTCAAACATCTGAACGTTATCTTTTGTGGCTCTTACATTAAGGATGTTTGGTCACCCTTGGTACAGGGTAACTGTTAAAGTGTTTATGATGAATAAGGTATACTTGGTGCAAAACAATGATGTGGTTGGAATTGAAGATTTTAAAGAGGATAAAAAAGTTTTTTGACTTGAATAGGCTAAGATGATCCTGTTCTATAATAAAAACCTACGAGGAAGTTTGTTCCACAAACTAGCAGGCCAACACGAATTATTAAATAAACGATCAGAACTTATCCCAAAAGACAGCCAGGAAAACAATTATTGACTACGTTACTTAAAAATCGAAAACTAAACAAGAATACTTCGTAAAATATCACCATTGAAAATACAAATATACGCATGACATAAAACGCCAGTGGCTGGACGACTATGAAAAATAAATGAACCTTAAGGATCCTAAACCTAGAGGTGGGTGGCTGTAGCAATCTTTTTAATGAGTGAAATTTTCAAGAAAATCGATGTTTTTATATAAAAATCATAGTTATTAAAATAAAGTCAGTTTAGTGATAGAATTATAAGCCAATGGGTTGATGTAGATAATGTTAGCTTTAGAATATGCAATTGTAATTGGTCAAATTTTCTTGGGGTCTTGCAGTGCCCGAACACGCATCTATGTGGGCACGTTGCGCTCGCCAGAATCTTTTCAGAGAATACATTTTGGCACTTAGATCCTCGAATCTTTTGTTGTTCTGTTCGAACTGGCTTCCATATCTACTCAATCTTCGGGGCACCAAAAACGTTGTATGTCCGCCATTGTATCACAGATATAGTTGAAATTGCCAAAGACAAGTTGTTAAATCTGAAATAAAAAGAAAAAAATCATTAGACGTTTAAACTTAATTCACATTTAAAATCGGTCCTAGTTATTCGAACACTTTACAACTCTGAGGTCGACATAGTCGGTATACGATTTTCTATTCGATAGGTATGCAATATCCTGGAGTCGTTTGATGATATATATGACACCATTACGCCCATTGTTAGAACGAAAGCAATATTGGGCTGTGAGAAGTTGACTTTCATTGAAAGCCTAGTTATTACAATGTTCACGAGTCGTAGTTATCGTCGGCTTTATCTGGTATCCAAGAATTTAATTTCTTCTTTGCTGATCGCTTCCTTTATGATGACGGTGTTGATAAATTCACCACCGCCCGCATGTTCAGGACTAGAAGCTTCCGGTTTCACCAAAACCTGCTGCCGTCATCCATTCCCTATCGTCGTTTGGTTTTGTAAGAGTTGGTTGGAAGCGAAAGAAAATCAGAGTAGAAGAAAGTGCCTACGGTGTGAATTTCTTTAAGGTGGATATAAACTTGCCAAGAACTGACCCACACACTTAATTTCATGACCTCCCTTTGTGGCACATATGGAATGAGGCATGTATAATCCAGTTATGAAACTGCAACGGACTACCGCTGATACTGCTATAATTTCGAGCGGCGCCTTCTGTAACATGGCCATCATGCGTAGCCCTCTTCGTCCGTTGAGATCTGTTGTAATAACCATCCGTTTATTCCACCATTAAGGCCTTTGGTGTTGGTCACGCTTAGTCCGGGTCCTTGTCTTCGACTTTGTTCATGAGTAACTTCACCATAATAGATCCAAGCTACCTCTGTACATGTGAGGGTCATCAGGGCGAACTTTTGTTTCCATAGTTCGTTAATTCATGATTATACCTCGGTATTTTAGGATGCGTTTCTGAGGTTTGTCCGAAGTATTTACAAGACATCACTCAATCTTTGATCTATCTATCTATCTATCTATCTATCTATCTATCTATCTATGTGTGTGTGTGTGTGTGTGTGTATTTACTCTAACATTCGTCCCACACTCTCATACATACACTCTCACAATTTTATTTTTTATTCCCGGAGTTGTTTTTTTCTGTTTTCTTTTTGGATTTGCAGGTCTGATGAATTGGATCGTATTTACGATTCCAATGGAATAAATTAAGACCATGGAATATTAGTGTTTAAGCCTTTTTATTATATCCTTACTCTGTCTTGGACATTGAGTTCTACCTATCGTCTTGGAATTATTTTTCATACATATATATATATGTATGTGTATGTATGTATGTATATATATATATTTATATAGTTTAGATATATGATTGCATATGTATGTGTATATTAACCATCAATATTATATATATATATATATATATATATATATATATATATATATATATATATATATCAGTTTGTTCATATTCATCTCAATCTATACATATCAATTAATCTATTGAGATGGCTTAAAGCCACATCACGTTGAAACACTGACTCGCGTATGATCATCGAAGTTAAGCAAAGTTAAGCCTAGCCAGACAGGTCACGGCTTGGAAATAGCAAGTACTGTAAGATCGAATGTGCAGTGTGTGTAATGGATATACGACTCGAAAAGAGAAATCGGCCAGTCGAGTTCAAATTCCTGTTGGGTTCGTTATATTCGCTTACGTATAATTATCATTATGAAAAGAAAGACCCCACCTCTTCTCATCCCAGATATGGGTTAAATAATAGAGCTTGTATCAGAAAAACATTATTATCCCCAAAGAAATCTTACAATCACAAAATATGTTTCGGCTTTAAATGAGCTTAAAAGGGTTGATAAGCCGTAAAAACAAGTCGATCCATTATTCGCTATACGTCTGTGTGTATGAGGATTTACGAGACTTCCTTTTTGTCTCCATAGCCTATTAAGATGTGATATAGCCCACTATTTTGTGATTGTCTTCGATGGTCTGTTCGAATTATTTAAAAAAAAAAAACTAGGAAAATTAGATCTATCTTATACTATTTTGTCCTTATTTATTCTATTTTGTCCATTATCTATATAATATGCACCTCTCTCTCCATATATATATATATATATATATATATATATATATATATATATATATATACGTTCATTCATTATCTATCTATATCGCAATCTCATTCCGTTGATTCATTATCTATCTATATCGCAATCTCATTATATTCTTATCTATCTATCTATCTATCTATCTATCTATCTATCTATCCTATTATGTTCATTATCTATCTCTCTATCTATCCTTTTCTTTTCATTATCTATCTATCTCTCTATCTATCCTTTTCTTTTCATTATCTATCTATCTATCTATATCTATCTATCTATCTATCTATCTATCTATCTATCTCAGTGGTTTTATATCTATCAATCTATCTACCTCAGTCATTCCATATCTATCTATCTATCTATCTATCTATCTATCTATCTATTTTTCTTTTCTTATATCATTGATTCATTCCCCCACCCCCGCGTCTCAACTTCCTTCTCCTTACTTATTTCTTTCACTTCCAGGTTCCCACTCATTCTTTGTACATATGTGCGTAGGAATATGTCTGTGTGCAAACAGAACGGAAAAGAAATCATGACTAAAATTGATAAATACATAAATAAAACGCTGTGTGAGCGAGTTAAAAAAAATAGGTGAAAAAAAAAATATAGAAAAACGGTAAAATTGAAGCACATGGAGGAAGCAAAAAGAACCATAATATAGATTAAAGTGGAAGACGAAAAATGATGAAAGCTTATTGGGAAATCGAAAACGAGGCTAAGAGAAGAAGGGGTTGAATAAAAAAAAGAAAACTTCACAGAGGGAAAGCGAAACGAAAAATAATGGAAAAGAAAGCAATCGGGCAGAATGGAAAGTTTAAATCTCGGAAAAAAGATAAATACATAACAAATAAAATTGAGGATTATTATAAAAAAGAACAAAAACGATTTGGTTTCTTTTCATCGCTGTCGATTATCCGATAATGTCATTTTTATAATCGATTTATTCATCTTTTCGTATGTAAACAAGATCAACATGAATTTGGAGCTTGTATTTGAATATCAAAACTAGTTTCCAACCCTCTTTCCTCGTTTCACTCTTGTTGGTCGACTGCCGATCTCTGTTCGAATATCATTCAATCATTTGATACATATGCAAAGAAAAAGAACCCAGTAACCTGCGAGTCGCTAATATGTAGCTGGTGAAAAGGTTTCAAATTTTAACCTCGGCAACTGATATTACTTTTGCAAGTGTCATGGCGCTCCCCTTTTCTACAAATACTTTCACGGTAACTGCTCTGATAAGCTATTTTCGGTAGTTCCCAAACTGCATGAATTTAAACGTTCTACTAGGCTGGCATCTCGGTCCCACCCTTTCACTGTCGAAACAGTTAAATAATTACAATACCTCATCTTAGAAATATAGACAGATCCTGAACAAGGCCGGAGCATACAACGACCGAAACGTCGTGAATATAACAATAAAGACGAGGAAAACTGTCTGAACAATATTATTAATGTAAATAAGTACAATACCTCATCTCAGAAATATAGAAAGATCTTGAAGAAGACCGGAGTGTACAACGGCCGAAACGTCGTGAATATGACAATAAAGATGAGGACAAAAGTCCGAACAATGTAAATAATTTAAACAATTACAATACCTCATCTCAGAAATATAGACAGATCCTGAACAAGACCGGAGCGTATAACAGCCGAAACGTGGTGAATATAACAGTAAAGATAAGGACAACTGTCCAGACAATGTCAATAATGTAAATAATTAAAATACCTCATCTCAGAAATATAGAAAGATCTTGAAGAAGACCGGAGCGTACAACGGCCGACAGGTCGTGAATATGACAATAAAGATGAGGAAAACTGTCCGAACAATATTATTAATGTAAATAAGTACAATACCTCATCTCAGAAATATAGAAAGAACTTGAAGAAGGCGGGAGCGTACAATGGCCGAAACGTCGTGAATAAGACAACAAAATGAGGACAACAGTCCAAACAATCTCAATGATGTAAATAATTACAATGCCTCATTTCAGAAATATAGAAAGATCTTGAAGAAGGCCCGAGCGTACAACGACCGAAACGTCGTGAATAAAGATGAGGACAAAAGGCCGAACAATGTAAATAATTTGAATAATAACTATAGTTCATCTCAGAAATATAGACAGATAATAAAGGATGGAAAATGTGAGACTGGATGATGCCTTCCAGAAAGTAAGCAAATTATTAAGAACCAAGAAACTATCGAGGAGGATGCTGAGAATACCAGAGACAAGGCATGTAAATAATGAGGAAGTTTTAAGAAAACTGAAGCAAAATAAAGAACACTTATACCTAGAATCAGAAAGAGGCAGATGAAATTTAATAATGCGGGAAGAGGGTGTGGAGAATTTGACACCCAGTCTCAAATAACCTACTTAGTAAGTTTGTGTAAATGGTTGGTAGAACAGTGAGTGGGAGTGATGTGGGAAAAGACAAATCTTACTAGCAGCTACAAAGGATAGGAAGTTGTGGAGAGCCGTGATCAGCTATATATAGATATATATATTCATTTTGAATTTTTTGAATTTTTTTTATTGCCCATTCAATATAATAAGTAACATAATTTAGGTTATATATATATATATATATAAATGATTTAATTAAGCTATCGGCCCCTTTAAGAAGGGTTTTGAAGTACAAAAAAAAAAATTGAAATCCCTTAAAATTAACATTTTGTTAAATATAACTATGCTTCTTTCAGCGTTTCTAAACTTTGACCTTATTATTCATTTTCTATTTTAGCTTTGATCTGTCTTTTAATTGGTTAATCAAGACATGCCCACACGTATGATTTTTAGTTTTGGAATTTGGTTCTCCCACCTTTTTAACTTTCAAATAAGGCAGGCGCCAGATTGTGTTCTCTCTCTCTCTCTCTCTCTCTCTCTCTCTATATATATATATATATATATATATATATATATATATATATATATATATAGATAGATAGATAGATATATATATATATATATATATATATATATATATATATATATATATATATATATATATATAATGTGTGTGTGTGTGTGTGTGTGTGTGTGTGTGTGATTAAAGACAGAAGCAAAATTATCTTAGCTGACGCGTTTTGTCTTCTCAGGACTTTAACAGAGGGCGACATTTACTTTTGTCTTTATTCGTATTGTCCCTTTAGAGATATATTCTATGTAAAATTTTACACACACACACACACACACACACACACACATATATATATATATATATATATGTATATATATATATCGGGCATAGCAGCAAAATTGTCCAAATCGTGTAACACCGTAATTGTCCATTCCACAAAATGTTTAATATCTAAAAAAAAAAAAATACATTAAACTAATTAAGTTTCTTTTTAACAGGATTTCAGATAAGACCTTAAGCCATCTTGACACCATTTTTCGTGCGGGTCACTGAAAAAAAAACCTTTGAGTTATTCAACTAGAAAGAGAACAGGTTAAAATCATCTTGTGCCGGCCTCACTGTCTTCTTAACTGAGTAATGGTGAAAGGAAAAAGATCATTCAGTACTTCAGTAACTGTGTCAACTTTCATAATCTGAAACGTCCATTCAAGAAGCGTAGAGAGAACGGTTAAACAGTAGACAGGAAAGTTGGACCAGGAGGTCACAACAGGAAGAGGGATCATCATTTCAAATTAGAGTCAAAGAGATCAATTAAAAAAGATCCAACTCAATTCATAAAACGTTTGGCACACGAGAGAGGAATTTCACATATGACAGTCCAAAGAGCAGTTCAAAAAAACTTAAAAATGAAATCGTGCGTGAAACGTGTGAGGCACATTGTTACTCCAGGACAGAAAGAAAGTTAGAGAGGGCGAAGATCATCTTGAATAATTTGGAAAGTGATCTTGGAATAATATACATGAATTTGAACTTTATTTCAGTCCTTCATGAGCTTCTGACCTTTAGCTGTGATTAATTAATGATGAACATGTCATTTTCGTTCATAATTGATTTCATCACGATTCTTCTTATTGCTCAATGTAGAGTCCAATTGTGTTATAAAATCCTCGGAGAATTCCAGTAAGGTATCTTTAATCATTTCTAAGATAGAACGCTTATTAAATAATTAATCTAACAATTCAACAATTTTGCCGTTACACCTGATATATATTTCTAAGAATTAATGGATTTTCTACTTATTAATCTGACAGATTTTATCACTTAAACGTTATTTTTTTGCGGATACTCTTATTTGTGTAGACGCTCCATTTGTTTATTAAATGACATGTTTATTTGTTTTCGCCAACTGGCCTAAATATTCGAGAAATCTTATGAAAGGAGAATGTGCGACCTCTGGTAGGATACGAACCCGCGTCCTGCTTGGCAGAAGGAACTGTCGCTAGATACAACGTGCTTATACCGAAACGTTGTGATAAACATGACGACAAAGATGAGGACAATAGTCCGAATAATGTAAATAGTGTACATAATACCTCATCTCAGAAATGTAGACAGATACTGAAAGGCCGAAACGTTGTGATAAACATGACGACAAAGATGAGGACAATAGTCCGAATAATGTAAATAGTGTACATAATACCTCATCTCAGAAATGTAGACAGATACTGAAAGGCCGAAACGTTGTGATAAACATGACGACAAAGATGAGGACAATAGTCCGAATAATGTAAATAGTGTACATAATACCTCATCTCAGAAATGTAGACAGATACTAATAAATAAGTATATGTTGAAACTTTGGTAACGGGAATGATTTGTTGAAAAATTGAAAATAACAAAGTTATTGAGTGAGGGAATGTCCATATTGGGGATATCAAATGAGTTTTGCAGAGATCACCGAACGATAAAGAAGGGTGTTGAAAATATAAGTTGAGAACTTGAAGGAAAGGAAAAGCCTTTAAGAACTTGCTTCCTTGAGATGAACGTAAACTAAAACGAGTTATAGCGAAACAAACACTTTTGATCCGTGCTCAGATCTTTGAAAATGTTGGAATTGATGGAGTCAAGGACAAAAGGTGTAGAATACTTTGTGAATTGGGATCTGTAAAAGATCTCCTAGGCAAACTCCTCTCACTAAAGCAAATATTTTAAAAGCGTTAAAATTGGGCCAAGAAATACATGAAAATTGACTTTTTTAAAGGAATTTTCACGGATGAATCAAGTGACATTTGATGGATGTGATGAATGGTCCAAAGGATTGATTTGATCCAGACGTGCCTGTGGCTAAAAGATGGCAACAAGGAGACGGTAGTATTATAATATGGGCTGGAATTGCCGACCAAACCATTATTGGGCTATTCAAAGTCGATGAAGAAGTTAAACTGAACAGTGAACTATTATGATTTTATAAACAAGACTTTCTTTGTATGGTACAAGTCCCTGCCTCGCAATTTCAAAGTGAAGTGTATATTTATGCACGACAAAACTCCTTCTCATGTATCTAAGCATACTTGTGAATTCTTTGAACATAAATGATTTACAGAAGAGAAGATAATGGAATGGCCACCATCAAGTCCTGATCTGAATCCAATCGAAAATCTATGGTCAATTCTGAAGATGAAATTATATGAAGGTGGCAAACAATATAACCGCAAAGCAGACCTATGGAAAGCAATTAAAACTACCCTATCAGATCCTGCTAAAGTAAAAAAAGTTAACAAAGTCAATGGATAATAGATTACTGGCCGTTATTAAGAAGAAGGGTCACTATATTAAAATGTAAAGGATTCAAAGTCTTATCATATGTGTTTGTTATTTGTTCTATTATAGGTGTTGATCAATTTTTTATTAGTTTTTTTTTAAGTAAAATGTAATTATTTAGTTTTGCCTAATAATTTCAGACGGTAATTTTTAGAATACATCAAATAACTTCAGAAAAAACATTGATACTACCTAAAATAGTAACTCAAGCGTTGTTTTGACATCTAAATTGATTGTTTAAAATTTGACAATATTTTTCAAATCAAATTTGAATTATTGAAGTTTATATGATTTGCTTAATAACTTCAGACATGGTGTAGAGAAAATCCAACCTACCGATGAATGCTTTGTCTCTTACGAGCCGTGTCCCTTAAAATAAATAGGGAGTCTTTGGTGAGCCATGTTCGCTACCTCTGAAGGAAGATGGCATTAAAAATGTGTTTGGTAATTATATATTATTATTCTAAATGTGCCACGTGTATTTTTTTACCAATCGACGTTAATATTCTAAGTGAATAAAGCGCTTCGTTGTAAATCCCTATTATTCGTTTGTATAATGGACGTCTTCACACCTAATAGGATAGATAGAATTTTGCAGATATGCAACACAGAAAACCATTCTTCTTTCTTCTTTTATGTGCCGTGTCCCTTCCGGGTGTAGGCGATCATGGACCTCCACATCTTCCTTAGCTCTTAATAAGTTTTGTCACTTATTTCTCCCAAACTCTGTTCTACCATCCATTTAATGAAGCTCATCAAGTATTTCACGCGCTGCTTTCCTCTGTCCTGCTTTACCTCAATCTGTCCTGTGAGTACCAGATTTTCCAAGCCCTCCTTCCACATCACATGCCATAGAAATTTCAACTTCCGCTTCCTGGTGTTAAGTATGTTTCCATTTTCTCCAAAACTTCATCGTTTCTGATATGTTCAGTTCATAGTATCCTCAGCAACTTTCTGTAGAACGCTGCTGTTACTATATGTCCCTTCTTATTTATGGTAGCTTCTGTTGGAGCTTTGCTGTCACATCTTTCTCTATTTATTAATATCTCCCATATCGTCATTACTTCTAGGCTAATAATGGTGATATGTCATTAATAGTATGCACATTACTTGCTGGAAATTGCTTAATATGGGTTTTACATCTTTAATGGCTTTTCTAAACTTCAGTTTACAAAGTGCATTATTTTCTGAGGATCAAACATTTTACTATCACGCTGTAGTTTCGATATTGCTGTAACTGCAAAATGGCTATCATCGTCTCCTTTCTCTGCTGCGGCTGTTGGATATTTCATTTAAAAGTCTTTATCATCGTTTGCGCTTGGGGTTTGTCCTTGTGTTTCATGAAACGAATGCTCAGAGGATTGTCAGGATCCTTAAAGAATATACGGCAGGCCATAAGTGGCACAAAACTTTGCTGTACTAGTAAATGAATTTAGGCCAAAACATGTGCCAAAACTACATATGATCACACGAATTACCTGAATATTGCGACACTAACCATAATATCTTTCTCTCTATACACGTTGCATAACAAACCTACAAACCTGTTCATATTTATCTATTTTTTCTTTCTTTCTTTCTTTCTTTCTTTTTCTTTCTTTCTTTCTATCTATCTATCTCTTTCTCTCTCTCTAACTCTCTCTCTCTATATATATATATATAGAGAGAGAGAGAGAAAGAGAGAGGGAGAGAGACCAAGAGGAAAATAGATAAATATGAACAGACTGATATATATATATATATATATATATATATGAGTGTCAGTCTGTTCATATTTATCTATTTTTACTTTTTTTATCTATCTATCTATCTATCTATCTATCTATGTCTGCTGATTTTCTCTCTCTCTCTCTCTCTCTCTATATATATATATATATATATATATATATATATATATATATGAGTGTCTGTCTGTTCATATTTATCTATTTTTATTTTTTTTTTATCTATCTATCTATCTATCTATCTAAGTCTGCTGATTTCTCTCCTCTCCCCTCTCTCCTCTCTCTCTCTCTCTCTCTATATATATATATATATATATATATATATATATATATATATCAGAATCTGTTCTATTGTATCGGAATAACCTTTTTTAAGCATTTCACCCCAAACAAAGGCGGGAGAGCCACTAACACGCAAAGGGATTATAGAGAGTAAGAGTGTAGAGGGGTGTTTGAGGAAAAGATAAAGAGAAGGACGGGGATAAAGATCAAGGTATCAGATGATGTCGACTGGCATTACATTTGAATATTTGAAGATTATAGCTATCAGGGAAGCAAGTAAGAGAAAGGAAGTTCCATTCTCGGGAAGTGTGAGAGAAAATGCTTTTGGAGTAGAAGAGGCGGTTACATTTAACTGTTCTGACAGTGAAAGGATGGGCCTAAGATGCCAACCTAGTAGCACGCTTAAATTCATGCAGTTGGGGTATCAGTAAACGTAGCTCGCCCTAAAAAGATTTGTAGAAAAGACAGAGGGAAGCATTAATATTTAAGCTTATCTTTTAAAAGTGCAACGATAATTGTTTTGTCGCCATTTAA
>CAHIKZ030000388.1:762500-787500 GCA_903632075.3 Acanthosepion pharaonis
AAAAATATTAATAGACTTTTTTTCTACACCTCCTCCCTTTCTCTACTTCCGGTGCCACAGTTGTATATATAGTATGGTATTACGAACAATTATTGCCCGTCACCTGAAGGGACCCGACCGTTGAAACCAAAGTTGTATGGGGTTACATATTGGTTTTTTGCTCCTTTATAATATTTTATTTACTTGACCCGCATGTCCTCTTTTAAGACAGCTTTTTGATATAAGTCCGTTTTGTGGTACGGTATTTTTCTGGCCTCTTAGCAGATATATATATATATATATATATATATATATATTATTTCTTTGCTACAAGTGTTCCCGGTCTCATGACCTTCTTCAAACAAATTAAAGGAACCAATTTTTAAAGGAATAAAAATTTCTTATGTTCTTTTAATATTTCATTGTTCATTTTCTGTATTTGTAGCGAGCCTTGTTCTCATTTTTGGACTGTTGGCAAAAGTGGTAAAAATGCCTAAGTGTTAATAAAATCATTAGGTTTGCTATTAGTGGTAAGGTCAGCTATAGTTACGCTAAAAACACCGAAAAATCGATATCCAGCATAACAATATAATACTGAATAACTATATAACCAACAAAAACTACAATGCTAATTAATTTACAAAAAATAAATGCAACTGTCGAAAATACGATTTCTTTCTTAAACGCCCAATGTATGACTGAAATATTGCACACTGTGCTAGTATACATTCCGAGAGCAATGTCAAATTTCATATTGGGCCCACTTTTGTTTTTTATCATCATCGAATGACTTTAGGCAATGTACGATACATGAATAGCAATGCTCTCTCCAAATATTTCTGGCTATCAAAGAATGCCTTGCAGAAAACCGCTTAAATGACCCTAATACAGCGTGTCCATAAAGTTCGTGTGCACTTTAAGAAATTTATAACTTTATTTGTATTTGCGATAGAAATAACTTGTAAAAAGGATTAGAAAGAAGTAAATCTATATTTTTTAAGGTTTTCTTGAAATTTTATTTAAGTTTCCACATGTCCTCCATCATTAGCAATACAAAGGGTAATACGATTTTGCAGTTCACGGAAAACATTTGCCAACTGATTTACAGTAATGCCTGAAATCACATTAGTTATTTTAGCTATACTTAAAACTAAGTACATTAAACTTTATTACATTTTTTACAGGTTATTTCTATCACAAATACAAATAAAGTTAAAGATTTTTTAAAGTGCATATGAACTTTATGGGCACCCTGCATATTAAACGAGAAAAATAAATTGATGGTCTCATGTAGGCATAACAATAAAAAAAAAACTTAATTAATTTCTACTATAGCTTAAAATCTTTCCTTCTTATATTTCTTCTGTTTACTTATCTTTAAACGAGCATACATAGTCTTTTTATAGTTTATGCCCGTTCATTTTAATACACAATTAAAAAACATTAAACCTGTTTATTTTAAATATGAAATAAAAACATTAATCCCTGTCTATTTTAAATACAATTTTTTAAAACCAGTAGGAGGAAGAATATTTTCGATGAAAATTTCTCGGACATTCAAGCCGGTATAAGTTGTTTAATACTGTTTATTATAAAACAGAGCATTTACTTAAATATTTGTATTTATAAAAAGTATGTTAAACATAAAAATGTCTTAAAATAATTGTAGGATTTTGTCCATTTCATAATATATATATATATATATAATATTAGTGGTAAATATACACATACATATGCAAAATATATAAATATACATACATACATGCATACACATATATATATTTTTTGAATAAAAAAAATTCCAAGAGGATAGAATCCAGGTAGAACTCAATGTCCAGGACAGAGTAAGGATATAATAAAAATGCTTAAACACTAATATTCCATGGTCATAATTTATTCCATTGGAATCGTAAATACGATCCAATTCATCAGACCTACAAATTCCTTGAATTCCTTGAATTTGTAGGCCTGATAAATTGGATCGTATTTACGATTCCAATGGAATAAATTATGACCATGGAATATTAGTGTTTTGCTTTTTTATTATATATATATATATATATATATATATATATATATATATATATATTAGTTGGTATTAAATATAGATTAAATATGCGAACGAATATTAAACGTTTATCAATCTAACGTGTTTCACTTTTATTCAAGCTTCATCAGAGAATACGAGTATTCACTAAAAATAAAGATTTATATATATATATATATATATATATATATATATAAGAAATAAACACGACATTTGACACGTGCAAACGCGCACACATACAAATGCACATCTATACATATACACAGACAAAGATAAACCCTCTACATAACACCAATAATAGTAGCATCCCAATTAGTGCATCAATTAATTATATTAAAATAACGAAAGTCAATCCCTAAAACCTCCTGAGGAGTGGATTCAACAATTACGAAAACGTTCGTTTACGAAATGCCGCGGTTGAGGTGCCGAATATAACCATTATCAGCTAAGTGACTAATCTTATTTGTATTAATCCAATATAATGATTTGTGACAGATTATATATTTCAGGAGGCACGGTGGAGTAATGGATAACGGCTTGGACTGAGGAATCGGAGAGCCGATTTCGAATCCATTACATTCACTTACGTCCTAATACCCTTGGTATGGGTAAATATGACGGCAATTGTTCTAGGAGAAGGACAAATCTGAATTCAAACCCGAAGTGGAGCCCCGAAGGCGGATGGACGGCACTTTGTGCTACCTTCCGGCAACTCCTGCAGCCGCGCTGGTACCAAACCGTATTGGTTTATCCTCTCCTTAAGACTCTTCTAGCAAGGCCGAGAGGGGGAACTAGACGTCTGGGCAGCTCTAGTTCTCCATATATCCTGCTACTCCATCGTGTCTCGAGACGAATGGATGCCGACGACGATATATTTGTATTAATCATATATATATATATATATATATATATATATATAAAATGAGAAACCGCAAACGTTTTTGGTTATAATGTGGATTTGTTTTAGTGTACATATCATATTTAAGTATGGCCACCTCGAGGTGGTGCAATGGTTAGCAAGCTTGGCTCGCTAGAGCAATTACGACTGAGTAGTGAGTTCGATCCTCACTGGGTGCCCCATACTTTCGGCCTTGTGCCACATCTGAGCTACGCTTGGAAAATCACTATATCATATTTTAGTCACATTTCTGCTACTCGGGTTTCCGGTCACGTGACCTTCTTCAGGCAAATAAAAGGAATCGATTTTTAAAAGGAATAAATTTTCCTTATGTTCTTTTAATGTCTCATTGATCGTCTTCTGTATTTGTTAGTGAGCCTTGAACTCCATTCTGGAGTGTTCGCAAAACTGAATTTCTGCCTAAGTGTTAATAAAACCATTAGGTTTGGTATGAGAAGTCGTGATGATAGATGCGTTGAGGAGAGGTGGGTGTTCCTGTTTGCCTGCATATGAAGGTCACGAGACCGGAAACAAGTGTAACAGAAAATATAAAGAATAAAATAAAAGAAATCCACATTATAACCAAAAACGTTTTCGGCTTCTCTCTTCTTCTTAAAATATACATTTTTCTCTCGTTGAAACAACTATAACCTTTTCCATATATATATATATATATATATATGTGTGTGTGTGTGTGTGTGTGTGTGTGTGTGTGTGTGTATATATATATATATATATATATATATATATATATATATATATATATGTTATTTCTCAAAAGGTCGAATTCTTACCTGTTGATAGCGACAAGGTCTTCCAGCAAATTAGCTGTCGTAATGTCAATCTTTCCGAGATGTTAATGCTAGCAATACGCTGCTCCACATCAAAATATTATGTCTGCATTCGCATCTGAGGTTAAGTGTGAGCCGCAGGCGCTAACAGTACTCTAGCGAATTCCACCATGAAGTTCTTTTTATCCTTTTTATTAGCTACTGTATGACATTAGTGTAAGCTTCTTTCGAAGGAGTAAAGTTAAGCCAGCTTTGTTCGAATCACGTACGGCCCTTGGGACAATACTTCATTTGATCCAAGTAATTCTAAGTACTTCTTATTTGCTCGATACCGTAAGCTTTGCTTTTCATCGTCGCGAAAAGAACAATGACAATCCTAGAATCTGACTGAAAAATGTCAGTTGAGTTACGAAACAAACATAGGTAGCTATTTATTTATTGACTAGTGTACCCTTGCCGTCAAAATTGTAGGCAATAAGACAAAAGACTTGAAACAATGTATTGAGAAAGCGTGGATAAAGAATTCACAACTAAAATCGAGGCCAAGGAACCATTTCTTCTTCTATTATATGCAGTGCCCTTTCAGGACGTAGGAGATCATGGCCCTCCACATCTTCCTGTCTCTTGTAGCTCTTAATAGGTTTTGTCTTTCTGTTATTTCTCCCAGGCCCTGTTCCTTCATCCATTTGCTCAAGCTCATTAAGTATGTCACGATTTGCTTTCCCTTGTCCCTCTTTCCCTCTATCCGTCCTGTGAGGATCAGATTTTCCAAGCCCTCTTTTCTCATTACGTGTCCCAGAAATTTCAGCTGCCTTTTCTGATGTTAAGTATGAGTTTATTCTTTATTTTCATTCTCTCCAAAACCTCGTCGTTACTCACATGATCGGCCCATGAATAAACTCTTTCTGTAGAATCACACTTTTGTTGCTTCTTCATCTTTGAGGAGATTGTCCAGCATTCGCTGCCATATAGGAGGACATATATCATGTAGAAGCTCCGTACTCTTTTCTTTGTTTCCAACGAAAATTTCCTGTCTCTTAATACTCTGCTTAGCTTTTGGAATGCATCTTTGTCCATCCCAATACGTCTTTGGATCTCAGTGTCGCAGGTTCCGTCCTCAGTCAGATATTCTCCGACGTTCAGTGGTATCTATGACTCGTTGATTACTCCTGGTATTATATAAATCTGTTTTTGCTCAATATCTTTTCATGTTAAAAAGTGGTATGTGTTTAATATAGCAGTGAAATGGAAATGTCTCTCAGAAGAAAAAGATTAGTAACAGAACGCCAAAAACTGCGACGACAAAGCCTATTTCAAGACCAAGTTGACGCAAGACGTTTCCAGCGCGAATGCCAATCAATACAGCATGCCATTTCCTAATTTCTAGCAAAGTGAATTGCGTCATGGGGCTCTTTTTATCACAAATGGTTTCCAACTGACCCTACTATACTCAACAGTTAACAAAATCAAAGACAAACAACGCGCATGCTCGAAATTAAAAATATAACATGGCGACAATTTACCCATCGTAACCTTTTCACGTACTTTTAACTTGTAGAATCTTTTCTGGTTTCTTCCTTCTTTACTACCTACAGTCTTCAAAAAATGAACTGCAAAATCAGTGTCCTTTCTACTCACTAAAGTCTTTCATTCACTTTCACTCCCAGTAACTACTGGCGTCTTCGTGGCATTATACTAAAAATGACATCAAAATCATTCATTTTTTTTTAAAATCATCTCACTACTTGGTTTGGTTTGGTTTGTTTTACGGCATATCAACCTCAATTGGTTATTTAATGCCGACAAGATTTTTATTACTGTTAATAATTTTTTTTTTTCAAAAATGTATTGCTGGTAAAGTTTTCTTTAAATGCATTGCTGGTAATTTTTCTTCAAAAAATTTGTTGCTGGTAATAATTTTTTACAAAGTATTTCTGGCATTAAAACCTATTTTTACACTTTCACGGTGTTTTGACCCCAATATTGGGGTTAACTATTCACCCATAGATGGGACCCTAACAGGTACTACCACCCAAAGGAAAGGTGGACCTGAAAACACCAGTAATTAAGAGTTGGTTCCATGCTCCTCAAAACCACTTGTTCAAATATTAGGTTGGTGCAAAAATAATGACGTAATAATGTCGTTTTTTGACGTATTTTTAACGTCAAAAAACGACATTCTACGCTTGGAAAATCACTGTTCCTGTGATTACTTCAAGATAGTAACACAATTGCGCCTTCTCAGACTAATGTTTTACGCTGATGTGAGGTGAAAAGACTATATTGAATCAATTTATAGACCTGCAACTGGGAAATTTGTTTCTCTGTGTCGTGTTAGAAAATCTTTCTCCCAGAATCTGTAAATTTGTAAATCTACCGTGCGTTAATCTGTTATGAATATTACTGCATTTTCTTTAGAGATTCTTGATCAAATCTAAAGAACCTGCAAGTTTATTGGTCCTGACCTGGCATCTCGGCTTCAACCAATTTCCCCACCGCCGTAACGTAGCTTCCCAGTGCCTTTTGTATAAATCTATTCATGGTAATTGTACGGATGAGCTAGTTAGTATTTTCATAGAGACAATGAGGTATTATGGTGATTGTAGTAAGAAAGGTACGTAAGAATATGTTGTTTTGGTGTAAGGAATATTGTTTCTATGATTGGGTCAGTGTTTGTGGCTATCTAAGTTATCGTTAAGAAAGGAGAAGACCGTTTTCCCCCCCAATCCCCATTTTGGCCTTGTGCCACATTTCTGTGTATATATCAGAATAAATATCGCTCTTCGTTATCATATCTAGACTTCAAGACTTTAAGCGCAGTACTAGATTGGCAACAAGGTCTCATCAATTTACAGTTGAATTGGCTAGATGTAACCGTAAGTTCTATATGAACAGTTTCTTCTCTCGTAATTGTCGCTTGTGGAACTCTCTTCCGGCTCCATGCTTTCCGGTCAACTTTGATCTTCACAAAGTTAAATGCAATGCCAATCGCTATCTACTGTATTCTTGATGAGTCTTTTATTGTTCTTGCTCTTTAATAATGTTTCTGTTTTCTAATTTTTTCACACTTTAAAGTCTTGCTGGTTTTGCTGCCTTGCTTGACTTTAAAGTCTTACTGGTTTTGCTGCCTTGCTTGGAGCAAATTCGATTTTAAAAAACTGAAGCAGAGCTTAGACGTGATAACTAACAAACTAAAGAACGAATTAGCAAGCAGAATTATATGATATTTTCACATGCAAATTAATAGCACTGTCCCAAGACACATTATCAGACCCTAATTTGGCATTAACGAACTCCCCCCCCCGCTATCATCAAAATATTTTTGTGATTATTAACGTTTGACATTATCGAAGCCAATTACTCAGAGACGATGTTGATGTCAGATTAGTGAGAGTTCATTGTTGTTAAGGTTAAAGTTGATTCGTCAGCAAAATTTAATTTTAAAACCGTTAAACTATCACTAATTACTCGAGGTAGCGTGTTTAGTTTCCACACAATATTATTTTTGATAAAACGTTAATGGCAAAAATCAGCGAATTGCCTTGCCTTCTTTTTCAGACCAGAAAAAATGTTTATCCTTCACCATCTTCCGTCAGGTTGTCGAAACCAGGAAATCGTATTTCTGAGTCTATCAAAGTCATATTCATATCAAAGTCATATTCATATCAATGTCTTATTAATATCAATGTCATATTCATATCATGGTCTTATTCATATAAATGTCATATTCATGTCAATATCATATGCATATCAAAGTCATATTCATATCAATGTCTAATTCATATCAATGTCTTAGTCATATCAATGTCTTATTCATAGCAATGTCTTATTCATTTAAATGTCATATTCATATAAATATCATATGCATATCAATGTCTTATTCATATCAATGTCTTATTCATATCAATGTCATATTCATAGCAATGTTATATTCATATCAATATAATATGCATATCAAAGTCATATTCATATCAATGTCTTATTCATATCAATGTCTAATTGATATCAATATCATATGCATATCAATGTCATATTCATATAAATGTCATATTCATATCAATGTCATATTTATATCAATCTCATATTCATATAAATGTCTTATATCAATGTCATATTCATATCAATATCATATGTATATCAATGTCATATTCAAATCAGTGTCATATTCATATCAGTGTCATATTCATATCAGTGTCGTATTCATATCAATGTCTTATTCATATAGTGTATTTTTCAACCAAGACTCTTTTTTCCAATGTATTATTGTGCAGTGTTTAGATTTCAACTTGGAGGAGCCAAATAAAGAAATCTGGTATAGAGTGTATCGCAAAACCTGAAGAGTGCCTTCTCCTAGACCGGTTGCTACCAGGAGTATAGGACCCAGTCTCTCCTGCTCTTCAACCATAGCTAGGTGGGATAAGTGATAAATGCATACCTTTTATACATATATATATATATATATATATATATATATATATATATATATATATATATATACCCAAGTATATAATTGGTATATACGGAATGAATTCAATAACTAACAATTACTATTCTTAAAAAGAGTGCTCAATACAAAGTAGAGCAGATATAATTATTTTTATATAAAAAAAATTATAACATAAGTATGTTATAAAATCACTATAAAATAGCCATTTTGTTTCAACACACTCTGTGTTTGATAAGATTAATAAAGTGTGTTGAAACAAAATGGCTATTTTTGTAGTGATTTTATAACATATTTATGTTATAATTTTTTTTTCATATAAAAAAATATATATATATATATATATATATATATATATATATATATATTGCTCAATGCAATTTCAAAGTACATGGCAATTTAAGATATTTCATAGAAAACACTACCCTTTCAATAACCACAACGTATCTCTCCCCTTTCCCTTTCTCTCTCTCTCTCTCTCTAAATATATACCGGGTGTAACAGCAAAATTGTCCAAATCGTGTAACTGCAAAATTGTCCGTTGGCTCTGAGCCGTTGTATCGTAGAAATGATTGAAGATATCTTACTGGAATTCTCGGGGTGTTTAGAACACTGTTATATAACACTCTAATTTGAGCAATAACAATGTATTTAACTCTAGATGATGATCTCTCTTGCTGTTGTGACCTCATGATCTAGTTTTCATCTCAAATATTCGATCTTTTTTTAAACTCATTCACCTTTCTTTTGACGGTACTGAAGGCCTAAATAATTCTTTTCCTCTCACCATTGTTCACTTGGAATGACATAGTGTGGCTGACACAGAACAATTTTAACTTGTTCTTTTCTAGCTGAATAACTCAAAGGGTTTCAGTGATTCTTACGACAAATTGTGTCAAGATGTCTAAATGTCTTATCTGAAAACCTGGAAAAAACCTGCCAGTTTAGTTGTTTTTTTTTTGTTTTTTATATATTAAACATTTTGTGGGCGGAATAATTATGAAATGATTTGGACAATTTTGCTGTTACACTCGATATATCTGATATGAATAGTTAAAGCCCACTTAGCTTTAGTCATTCGACTGAAATAAAGTAGGCTTTTCTCTTTTCCCTTTTTCTCTCTTTTTCTTTTGTTTCTCTCTTTATATTTCTTTTACTTTCAGTTCAGTTTGGTTCGCCCGTGCAGCCATATCTTTTGATATATTATTCTTTCTTCACTTTTATGAGTTTTGAACCTAAGAGTTGGTCGTTTAATTTCTACTTCACATATTCACTAATGTTGAATTCCACGCTCGAATCGGCGCTGTGTAAGTCTTAGCCTGCGTCCAATTGAGAGGGTCCCACATACCTGTCTTACGTGATTATCTCGCTTAGTAAGTCACATGTGAATTAGATATATGCAGTATATTGCATTGAGTTGAGATGAATTAGAACTCGTCTTCATTGCAAATGCTCTTTTCCGATTAGAAAATTAAAAACAATATTTTATATACTCACAAAAAACATTTATTATATTAATCGAGTCCATAATATATATTGTTTTTAAGAAATCGTCTCCCATTATTGTACAGAAGCAGATTTTATACAAAACAGAAAAATGATAGGCACAACAATAACTTAAAGAACTAGAAGCAGAACTATATGAAGCATAAGAAGAATTGCAAGAAGAAATGCAAGTAAAGGCACAAAAGACATAAGAAGTGCAAGAAGAAATGCAAGAAAAAGTACAAGAAGCAGAAGAATTGCAAGAAGAAATGCAAGAAAAAGTACAAGAATCAGAAGAAGTGCAAGAAGAAATGCAAGAAAAAATAAAAGAAGCAGAAGAAGTGCAAGAAGAAATGCAAGAAAAAATAAAAGAAGCAGAAGAAGTGCCAGAAGAAATGCAAGAAAAAGTACAAGAAGCAGAAGTGCAAGAAGAAATGCAAGAAAAAATAAAAGAAGCAGAAGAATTGCAAGAAGAAATGCAAGAAAAAATAAAAGAAGCAGAAGAAGTGCAAGAAGAAATGCAAGAAAAAATAAAAGAAGCAAAAGAATTGCAAGAAGAAATGCAAGAAAAAATAAAAGAAGCAGAAGAAGTGCAAGAAGAAATGCAAGAAAAAATAAAAGAAGCAAAAGAATTGCAAGAAGAAATGCAAGAAAAAATAAAAGAAGCAGAAGAAGTGCAAGAAGAAATGCAAGAAAAAATAAAAGAAGCAAAAGAATTGCAAGAAGAAATGCAAGAAAAAATAAAAGAAGCAGAAGAATTGCAAGAAGAAATGCAAGAAAAAATAAAAGAAGCAAAAGAATTGCAAGAAGAAATGCAAGAAAAAATAAAAGAAGCAGAAGAAGTGCAAGAAGAAATGCAAGAAAAAATAAAAGAAGCAAAAGAATTGCAAGAAGAAATGCAAGAAAAAATAAAAGAAGCAGAAGAAGTGCAAGAAGAAATGCAAGCAAAAAATAAAAGAAGCAAGAAAAATAAAAGAAGCAGAAGAAGAAATGCAAGAAAAATAAAAGAAGCAAAAAGAATTGCAAGAAGAAATGCAAGAAAAAAATAAAAAAAGCAGAAGAAGTGCAAGAAGAAATGCAAGAAAAAAATAAAAGAAGCAGAAGAATTGCAAGAAGAAAAAAGAAAAATAAAAAGAAAAAAGAATTGCAAGAAGAAATGCAAGAAAAAATAAAAGAAGCAGAAGAATTGCAAGAAGAAATGCAAGAAAAAAAAAAAAGAAGCAGAAGAAGTGCAAGAAGAAATGCAAGAAAAAATAAAAGAAGCAAAAGAATTGCAAGAAGAAATGCAAGAAAAATAAAAGAAGCAAGAAGAAGTGCAAGAAGAAATGCAAGAAAATAAAAAGAAGCAGAAGAAGTGCAAGAAGAAATGCAAGAAAAAATAAAAGAAGCAGAAGAAGTGCAAGAAGAAATGCAAGAAAAATAAAAGAAGCAGAAGAAGTGCAAGAAGAAATGCAAGAAAAATAAAAGAAGCAGAAGAATTGCAAGAAGAAATGCAAGAAAAAATAAAAGAAGAAGAAGAAGTGCAAGAAGAAATGCAAGAAAAATAAAAGAAGCAGAAGAAGTGCAAGAAGAAATGCAAGAAAAAAATAAAAGAAAAAGAAGAAGTGCAAGAAGAAATGCAAGAAAAAAAAAAGAAGCAAAAGAATTGCAAGAAGAAATGCAAGAAAAAAATAAAAGAAGCAGAAGAAGTGCAAGAAGAAATGCAAGAAAAAAATAAAAGAAGCAGAAGAAGTGCAAGAAGAAATGCAAGAAAAATAAAAGAAGCAAAAGAAATGCAAGAAGAAATGCAAGAAAAAATAAAAGAAGCAGAAGAAGGCAAGAAGAAATGCAAGAAAAAAAAAAAAAGAAGCAGAAGAAGTGCAAGAAGAAATGCAAGAAAAAAAAAAGAAGCAGAAGAAGTGCAAGAAGAAATGCAAGAAAAAAATAAAAGAAAGAAGAAATGCAAGAAAAAAAGAAAAAAAAAAGAAGAAGAATTGCAAGAAGAAATGCAAGAAAAATAAAAGAAGCAGAAGAAGTGCAAGAAGAAATGCAAGAAAAATAAAAGAAGCAGAAGAAGTGCAAGAAGAAATGCAAGAAAAAAAAAAAGAAGCAGAAGAATTGCAAGAAGAAATGCAAGAAAAAAATAAAAGAAGCAGAAGAATTGCAAGAAGAAATGCAAGAAAAATAAAAAAGCAGAAGAAGTGCAAGAAGAAATGCAAGAAAAAATAAAAGAAAAAAAAGAATTGCAAGAAGAAATGCAAGAAAAAATAAAAAAGAAGCAGAAGAAGTGCAAGAAGAAATGCAAGAAAAATAAAAGAAGCAGAAGAAGTGCAAGAAGAAATGCAAGAAAAAATAAAGAAGCAAAAGAATTGCAAGAAGAAATGCAAAAAAAAAAAAAAAAAGAAGCAGAAGAAGTGCAAGAAGAAATGCAAGAAAAAATAAAAGAAGCAGAAGAAGTGCAAGAAGAAATGCAAGAAAAAATAAAAGAAGCAAAAGAATTGGATAAGAAGAAATGCAAGAAAAATAAAAGAAAAAGAAGAAGTGCAAGAAGAAATGCAAGAAAAATAAAAGAAGCAGAAGAAGTGCAAGAAGAAATGCAAGAAAAAGTACAAGAAGCAGAAGTGCAAGAAGAAATGCAAGAAAAAATAAAAGAAGCAGAAGAAGTGCAAGAAGAAATGCAAGAAAAAATAAAAGAAGCAGAAGAAGTGCAAGAAGAAATGCAAGAAAAAATAAAAGAAGCAAAAGAATTGCAAGAAGAAATGCAAGAAAAAATAAAAGAAGCAGAAGAAGTGCAAGAAGAAATGCAAGAAAAAAAAAAAAGAAGAAAAAGAAGAAGAAAAAGAAGAAATGCAAGAAAAAATAAAAGAAGCAGAAGAAGTGCAAGAAGAAATGCAAGAAAAAATAAAAGAAGAAGAAGAATTGCAAGAAGAAATGCAAGAAAAAAAAAAGAAGAAGAAGAATTGCAAGAAGAAATGCAAGAAAAATAAAAGAAAAAAGAATTGCAAGAAGAAATGCAAGAAAAATAAAAGAAGCAGAAGAAGTGCAAGAAGAAATGCAAGAAAAAATAAAAAGAAGCAAAAGAATTGCAAGAAGAAATGCAAGAAAAAATAAAAGAAGCAGAAGAAGCAAGAAGAAATGCAAGAAAAAATAAAAGAAGCAAGAAGAAGTGCAAGAAGAAATGCAAGAAAAAATAAAAGAAGCAGAAGCAAGAAGAAAGAAAAAATAAAAGAAGCAAAAGCGTGCAAAAGAAGCAAAAAAAAAAAAAAGAAACAGAAGAATTGCAAGAAGAAATGCAAGAAAAAATAAAAGAAGCAGAAGAATTGCAAGAAGAAATGCAAGAAAAAAATAAAAGAAGCAGAAGAATTGCAAGAAGAAATGCAAGAAAAAATAAAAGAAGCTGCAAGAAGAAGTGCAAGAAGATCGCCAAGAAAAAAATAAAAGAAGCAGAAAGAATTGCAAGAAGAAATGCAAGAAAAAATAAAAGAAGCAAAAGAATTGCAAGAAGCAATGCAAGAAAAAATAAAAGAAGCAGAAGAATTGCAAGAAGAAATGCAAGAAAAAATAAAAGAAGAAAAAGAATTGCAAGAAGAAATGCAAGAAAAAATAAAAGAAGCAGAAGAAGCAAGAAGAAATGCAAGAAAAATAAAAGAAAAAAAAGAATTGCAAGAAGAAATGCAAAAAAAAAATAAAAGAAGCAAAAGAATTGCAATGAAGAAATGCAAAAAAAATAAAAGAAGCAAAAGAATTGAAAAGAAGAAATGCAAGAAAAATAAAAGAAGCAAAGAATTGCAAGAAGAAATGCAAGAAAAATAAAAGAAGCAGAAGAATTGCAAGAAGAAATGCAAGAAAAAAAATAAAAGAAAAAAGAATTGCAAGAAGAAATGCAAGAAAAATAAAAGAAGCAAAAAAAAGAATTGCAAGAAGAAATGCAAGAAAAAATAAAAGAAGCAGAAGAATTGCAAGAAGAAATGCAAAAAAAATAAAAGAAAAGAAGAAGTGCAAGAAGAAATGCAAGAAAAAGTAAAGAAGCAGAAGAATTGCAAGAAAGAAATGCAAGAAAAATAAAAGAAGCAAAAGAATTGCAAGAAGAAATGCAAGAAAAAATAAAAGAAGCAAAAAAGAATTGCAAGAAGAAATGCAAGAAAAAAAATAAAAGAAGCAAAAGAATTGCAAGAAGAAAATGCAAGAAAAAAATAAAAGAAGCAGAAAAAGAATTGCAAGAAGAAATGCAAGAAAAAAAAAAGAAGCAGAAGAATTGCAAGAAGAAATGCAAGAAAAAATAAAAGAAGAAAAAAAAGAAAGAAGAAATGCAAGAAAAAATAAAAGAAGCAAGAAGAAGTGCAAGAAGAAATGCAAGAAAAATAAAAGAAGCAGAAGAAGTGCAAGAAGAAATGCAAAGAAAAAATAAAAGAAGCAGAAGAAACGTTAAGAAGAAATGCAAGAAAAAAATAAAAGAAGCAGAAGAAGAATTGCAAGAAGAAATGCAAGAAAAATAAAAGAAGCAGAAGAATTGCAAGAAGAAATGCAAGAAAAAATAAAAGAAGCAAAAAGAATTGCAAGAAGAAATGCAAGAAAAAATAAAAGAAGCAAAAAGAAGAATTGCAAAAAGCAAGAAAAAAAAAAAAAGAAGAAGCAAGAAGAAAGCAAGAAAAGATAAAAGAAAGAAGAAATAAAAGAAGAAAAAAAAAAAAAGAAAAAAAGAAATGCAAGAAGCAATGCAAGAAAAAATAAAAGAAGCAAAAGAATTGCAAGAAGAAATGCAAGAAAAAATAAAAGAAGCAAAAGAATTGCAAGAAGAAATGCAAGAAAAAATAAAAGAAGCAAAAGAATTGCAAGAAGAAATGCAAGAAAAAATAAAAGAAGCAAAAGAATTGCAAGAAGAAATGCAAGAAAAAAATAAAAGAAGCAAAAGAATTGCAAGAAGAAATGCAAGAAAAAAAAAAAGATATAAAAGAATCAAAAAGAAGAAATGCAAGAAAAATCAAAAAGAAATGCAAGAAGAAATGCAAGAAAAAAAAAGAAGAAAAATGCAAGAAGAAAAAAAAATAAAAGAAGCAAAAGAATTGCAAGAAGAAATGCAAGAAAAAATAAAAGAAGCAAAAGAATGCAAGAAGAAATGCAAGAAAAAAATAAAAGAAGCAAAAAAGAATTGCAAGAAGAAATGCAAGAAAAAATAAAAGAAGAAAAAGAATTGCAAGAAGAAATGCAAGAAAAATAAAAAGAAGCAAAAGAATTGCAAGAAGAAATGCAATAAAAAAATAAAAGAAGCAAAAGAATTGCAAGAAGAAATGCAAGAAAAAATAAAAGAAGCAAAAGAATTGCAAGAAGAAATGCAAGAACTCAAAAAGAAAAAAAAAGAAGAAAGCAAAAAAAAAAGAAGAAAAAGAATTCAAAAGAAATGCAAGAAAAATAAAAGAAGCAAAAAGAATTGCAAGAAGAAATGCAAGAAAAATAAAAGAAGCAAAAAGAATTGCAAGAAGAAATGCAAGAAAAAATAAAAGAAGAAAAGAAAAGAAGAAATGCAAGAAAAATAAAAGAAGCAGAAGAAGTGCAAGAAGAAATGCAAGAAAAAAAAAAGAAGGGAAAAAGAAGACAAAGAAGAAATGCAAGAAAAAATAAAAGAAGCAAAGAAGCAAGAAGAAAATGCAAGAAAAATAAAAGAAGCAAAAGAATTGCAAGAAGAAATGCAAGAAAAATAAAGAAGCAAAAGACAAGAAGAAATGCAAGAAAATAAAAGAAGCAAGAAGAATTGCAAGAAAAAAATGCAAGAAAAAAAAATAAAAGAAGCAAAAAAGAAGCCACTAAGAAAGAAGAAATGCAAGAAAAAATAAAAGAAGCAAAAAGAATTGCAAGAAGAAATGCAAGAAAAATAAAAGAAGCAAAAGAATTAAAAGAAGAAATGCAAGAAAAAATAAAAGAAGAAAGCAAGAAGAAATGCAAGAAAAAATAAAAGAAAGAAGAATTAAAGAAGAAATGCAAGAAAAATAAAAGAAAAAAAAAAGAATTGCAAGAAGAAATGCAAGAAAAAAAAAAGAAGCAAAAGAATTAAAAGAAGAAATGCAAGAAAAATAAAAGAAGCAAAAGAATTGCAAGAAGAAATGCAAGAAAAAATAAAAGAAGCAGAAGAAGCAAGAAGAAATGCAAGAAAAAATAAAAGAAGCAGAAGAACTGCAAGAAGAAATGCAAGAAAAATAAAAGAAGCAAAAAAGAATTGCAAGAAGAAATGCAAGAAAAAATAAAAGAAGAAAAAAGAAGAAATGCAAGAAAAAATAAAAGAAGCAAAAATGCAAGAAAAAAAAATAAAAGAAGCAAAAAGAATTGCAAGAAGAAATGCAAGAAAAAAATAAAAGAAGCAGAAGAAGTGCAAGAAGAAATGCAAGAAAAATAAAAGAAGCAGAAGAAGTGCAAGAAGAAATGCAAGAAAAATAAAAGAAGCAAAAGAATTGCAAGAAGAAATGCAAGAAAAAATAAAAAGCAGAAAGAATTGCAAGAAGAAATGCAAGAAAAAATAAAAGAAGCAAGAAGAATTGAAAGAAGAAATGCAAGAAAAAATAAAAGAAGCAGAAGAATTGCAAGAAGAAATGCAAGAAAAATAAAAAAGAAGCAGAAGAAGTGCAAGAAGAAATGCAAGAAAAAATAAAAGAAGCAAAAGAATTGCAAGAAGAAATGCAAGAAAAAAAAAGAAGCAGAAGAATTGCAAGAAGAAATGCAAGAAAAAAATAAAAGAAGCAGAAGAAGTGCAAGAAGAAATGCAAGAAAAATAAAAGAAGAAAAAGAAGACAAAGAAGAAATGCAAGAAAAAAAAGAAGCAAGAAGAAATGCAAGAAGAAATGCAAAAAAAAATAAAAGAAAAAGAAGAAGAAAAAATTGCAAGAAGAAATGCAAGAAAAAAAAAAAGAAGCAGAAGAATTGCAAGAAGAAATGCAAGAAAAAAAAAAAAAGCAGAAGAAGTAAAAGAAGAAATGCAAGCAAAAAAATAAAAGAAGCAAAAAGAATTGCAAGAAGAAATGCAAGAAAAAATAAAAGAAGCAAAAGAATTGCAAGAAGAAATGCAAGAAAAATAAAAGAAGCAGAAGAATTGCAAGAAGAAATGCAAGAAAAAAAAAAGAAGCAAAAAGAATAAAAGAAGAAAAAGAAAAATAAAAGAAGCAGAAGAATGCAAGAAGAAATGCAAAAAAAATAAAAGAAGCAAAAGAATTGCAAGAAGAAATGCAAGAAAATAAAAGAAGCAAAAGAATTGCAAATGAAAGAAAAAAAAAAAGAAGCAAAAAGATCTGCAAGAAGAAACAAGAAAAAAAAAGAAGCAGAAGAATTGCAAGAAGAAATGCAAGAAAAAAATAAAAGAAGCAAAAGAAGTGCAAGAAGAAATGCAAGAAAAATAAAAGAAGCAGAAGAATTGAAGAAGAAATGCAAGAAAAAATAAAAGAAAGAATGCAAGAAGAAAATGCAAGAAAAATAAAAGGTCAGAAGAAAAATGCAAGAAGAAAAGTAAAAGAAGCAAGAAAAAGAATTGCAAGAAGAAATGCAAGAAAAAATAAAAGAAGCAAAAAGAATTGCAAGAAGAAATGCAAGAAAAATAAAAGAAGCAAAAGAATTGCAAGAAGAAATGCAAAAAAAAAAGAAAAGAAAAAAAGAAATGCAAGAAAAATACAAGAAGCAGAAGAAGGCAAGAAAAATAAAAGAAAAAAAAGAAAAGAGAAGCAAAAATAATTGCAAGAAGAAATGCAAAAAATAAAAGAAGCAAAAAAGAATTGCAAGAAGAAATGCAAGAAAAAAAATAAAAGAAGCAAAAGAATTGCAAGAAGAAATGCAAGAAAAATAAAAGAAGCAAAAGAAGAAAAAAGAAGAAATGCAAGAAAAAAATAAAAAAGCAAGAAGAAGTGCAAGAAGAAATGCAAGAAAAAATAAAAGAAGCAAGAAGAATTGCAAGAAGAAATGCAAGAAAAAATAAAAGAAGAAGAAGAAGTGCAAGAAGAAAAAGAAAAAATAAAAGAAGCAGAAGAATTGCAAGAAGAAATGCAAGAAAAAAAAAAGAAGCAAAAGAATTGGAAGAAGAAACAAGAAAAAATAAAAGAAGCAGAAGAAGTGCAAGAAGAAATGCAAGAAAAATAAAAAAGCAGAAGAATGCAAGAAGAAAAAGAAAAATAAAAGAAGCAAAAGAAGCAAGAAGAAATGCAAGAAAAATAAAAGAAGAAGAAATGCAAGAAGAAAAAGAAAATATAAAAGCAAAAAATGCAAGAAGAAATGCAAGAAAAATAAAAGAAGCAAAAGAATTGCAAGAAGAAAAATGCAAAAAAAAAAGAAGCAAAAAGAAATGCAAGAAGAAATAAAAAGAAAAATAAAAGAAGCAAAAGAATTGCAAGAAGAAAATGCAAGAAAAAAAATAAAAGAAGCAAAAGAATGCAAGAAGAAATGCAAGAAAAATAAAAGAAGCAAAAGAATTGCAAGAAGAAATGCAAGAAAAATAAAAGAAGCAAAAGAAGCAAGAAGAAATGCAGAAAAAAAAATAAAAGAAGCAAGAAAAATAAAGAAGAAATGCAAGAAAAAAAATAAAAGAAGCAGAAGAAGTGCAAGAAGAAATGCAAGAAAAAAAAAAAGAAAAAAAAGAAAAAAAGAAGAAATGCAAGAAAAAAAAAAAAAAGCTAAAAAAGAATTGCAAGAAGAAATGCAAGAAAAATAAAAGAAGAAAAAGAATTGCAAGAAGAAATGCAAGAAAAAATAAAAGAAGCAAAAAGAATTGCAAGAAGAAATGCAAGAAAAATAAAAGAAGCAAAAGAATTGCAAGAAGAAATGCAAGAAAAATAAAAGAAGCAAAAGAATTGCAAGAAGAAATGCAAGAAAAATAAAAAAATAAAAGAAGAAAAAGAAAAAAATAAAAGAAGAAAAGAAATGCAAGAAAAAATAAAAGAAAAATAAAAGAAGCAAAAGACCAAAAAGAAGAAATGCAAGAAAAAAAAAGAAGCAGAAGAATGCCAGAAGAAATGCAAGAAAAGTACAAGAAGCAGAAGTGCAAGAAGCAATGCAAGAAAAAATAAAAGAAGCAAAAGAATTGCAAGAAGAAATGCAAGAAAAAAATAAAAGAAAAAAAAAGAATTGCAAGAAGAAATGCAAGAAAAAATAAAAGAAGGAAAAGAATTGCAAGAAGAAATGCAAGAAAAAAAAAAAAGCAGAAGAAGTGCAAGAAGAAATGCAAGAAAAAATAAAAGAAGCAAAAGAATTGCAAGAAGAAATGCAAGAAAAAATAAAAGAAGCAGAAGAAGTGCAAGAAGAAATGCAAGAAAAAATAAAAGAAGCAGAAGAAGTGCCAGAAGAAATGCAAGAAAAAGTACAAGAAGCAGAAGTGCAAGAAGAAATGCAAGAAAAAATAAAAGAAGCAAAAGAATTGCAAGAAGAAATGCAAGAAAAAATAAAAGAAGCAAAAGAATTGCAAGAAGAAATGCAAGAAAAAATAAAAGAAGCAAAAGAATTGCAAGAAGAAATGCAAGAAAAAATAAAAGAAGCAGAAGAAGTGCCAGAAGAAATGCAAGAAAAAGTACAAGAAGCAGAAGTGCAAGAAGAAATGCAAGAAAAAATAAAAGAAGCAAAAGAATTGCAAGAAGCAATGCAAGAAAAAATAAAAGAAGCAAAAGAATTGCAAGAAGCAATGCAAGAAAAAATAAAAGAAGCAGAAGAAGTGCAAGAAGAAATAAAAGAAAAAGTAAAAGAAGCTGAAGAAGTGCAAAAAGAAATGCAAGAATAAAATAAAAAAGGCATAAGAAGTGTAAGAAGAAAGGCAAGAAAAAGTAGAAGAAGCAGAAGTGCAAGAAGAAATGAAAGAAAAATTAAAAGAAGCAGAAGAATTACAACAAGTCGTTCAAAAAGCACAAGAAGCAGAAAAGGTACTCGAAGGTGCCGTGAATTAAGTAGAAGAAGTAGAAAAGTACGAGAAATTCAAAATGTACAACAAAACAGACGAAGATTAACAAGAAGCAGGAGAAGAAACAAACGACAGTAACTGGATATTTGTTTGACCCAGAATTGCAAGGCGTCCAGTTCTCGTCTGGCTAGTAGAAACAGATGACGTTTCAAATTCCATCTCCTGTTATTTTAATGAGTTGGTTTTATTGTGTTTATTTATATAAAGTATCAAATCGAAACGCTGAAATTCTTTCGGTGACCTTCGCCGAGTTCTTTACAGTGAGAACTAAAACGTATCAATGTTAACTAATTGAAGAATACGGTCAGTTTTCATTTTCCTGGATGCCATCTTACAATGATTCCCTTTCCCCAAATGAAGAAAACATGAGGGTAAACTGTTTGCGTTTGAATTGGTAGAACAGGAGACACTTGCTTATTGTTTCTCCACTTGGAAGCATATGCGTCTTTCAGATTAGTTTCCAATGTGTATCAAGATTAATGTCTGAAAAGTTCTCGGACCGACTAAGATGGTATATAAAAAATCTGTTGTTTGGTCAAGTTTTCGCAAGTAGTGTTGTAGAGGAGCGTATGTGTTTGCGTGTTGTTGGGTTATTTCCTGCTAGAATGTGGTGCAAACTACAAGAAAATTGCCCGACTCAAGTTAAGTCCAACTGAAGATGTAAAGAAGATAAACAAGATCGATATATATATATATATATATATATATATATGCAAACAAATATATGTATTAAACAACACAATTTTACAATGGACATAGACATTAACATTTGCGTGTGTGTGAACATCTGTGGTTATTATTTGGTGAATGTACGTATGTACGTGTATGTGTGTATAATGTCCATGCCATCTTCCACAAATGGGTAGACGCGAATCTTCTAAGAGAGCTTACATTGTAGTCGCTGAAATGAAAAAGTGAAAAAGAGAACGAGGCGAGAAGTCGCCCAGTATTTATAGTATAGGGAGAGTGACTCCTAGTGACAATTAGGGAATTAAGGATGAGCTAACTCCGACAGAGACTTTTCTTATACTTGTCAACAAATATGTTACTCTTTTATATAAGCAGGTAACAGTAAAGAAAGGCTGAATTTTTTAGTCGTACACCCCTCGCGGAGACTTTAGCACGTCTATAGCTGCTAACATATTTTCGTGTTCAATGTATAAACGCATTAATATGAGTACGGTATATTTCCGCGGCCTTTAAATCTTAAACAATTATCCCTCAAAATAGATGGTCGTCTAATACAACAGTTACAAAAAGCTAACCATAAATCTTGTATGTGTATCGGCGCTGGTAATTAGGCTAGTATGACTGCGCTATGGATCGTGGTAAGCTAACAACTTTCCTCGGTAAGGTAATTACCGATGTAAATATTTCTAGCTGAAAAAGTCAAATTATAATGCTATACTATAGTTATAAATATATTAAAATTAATTTTATTTATTGTTTTCACATTAAAATGCATTATTCAAGAAACGATTAGACAACAATTTGCAAAGTTCCTCTGAGCAACACGCACAGGTAAAAGTAACGTAAACAAATTGTTCATTCTTGATTTGTAGAGCTATGGTTGCGTTCGTACCTATCATTATTTCTCATAGTAGTGTTAAATAACATTTAGTATAATATACAATCTATATCTTTATTACTATAAAAGTCTGTGAACGTTGCTTGTGTGTTTGCCAGAAGTCATATACAGAGAGTGGGTGAAAGAAAGATATGAATTTGTTATCATGTAGGATGGTGGGGGAGAGAAGGAAGTGGAGAAAAATGCGCTCCCTCTTTGCACCCACCACTGTCTTTTTCCCTTCACGTGATTGCATACATGCTTATTTATAGTTCAGCTTTCTTTAAACAAACAATATTTTAAATATTTTTATTCCAACTTTCTTCAAACAGACAATTTTTTTAATTGTTGTGGTGTCCTCCCTCTAAAGAGTCTATGTTGGACTCTTCCGCCTACTATAAGATTAAGAAGTAATAAAATCTTTATTTCTCATTACAGAATAAAAAAAACTCAAGTCACCAACATAGATAATTAAAAACCTTCAAAATTACTATGATCACCACCATCTGATTCATGTAAACTTTTAAATTTTAATTTCATTAAGACATCCCGTTACTTACACGGTGAGTTCTGTGGATGTTAAAGAAACACAAATGGATCGGAGCAGGCGTCTACGAAAGGGATTGGCTAGTAGACGGGTGTGTTCATAAAAAGGAGTAGGCGGTTTTAATGTACTTTATATATATATATATATATATATATATATATATATATATATATATATATATATATATTATATTGACTATACTTCTTTTTAAATAGTTATTAGTTAATTAAACAATATGACATGAGGTCATTATCTACATTATTTACATAGTCGTCATCATCATTGACATATTCACGACGTTTCGGCCGTTGTACGCTCCTGCCTACTTCAGGTGATTGGAATTTCGAACTGAACCTTTTATTTCGTCCAGATTGTTCTAGTTCCACGTGCCATACCTCTTCCGGGTGACTCAGGTATCTCCCTTTAACTCAACCCTACACGTTTTTTTTTTGTTCACCACGACAGTTGTCAGTTATTGAACTTGTTATGGGATCTTACCCATAATAATAATAATAATGGACTATTCCATACTTAATAAATACTTGCGCCTCAAGTCAGTCAGTAGTTCAAGTCGAGTCAAGAGTCGTTCTTCTTTATTGGTCCTACCTTGGCCTACCACCGTGGTACAAGGAATCGGACCATAACAGAACTCATAATATTTGGGTCAAGTCACTGGATCCAACCAAATATTTAATCCACTGGATCATGTGCCAGGGCATATAAATAATTACAATGCCTCATCTCAGAAAAATAGACAGATATTGATTAGAGTTCATATTTGTTTTCTATAATGTATAAATTCGTTCCAGCGTGTTAAGGACCACGACTCTAAGCGGTTCCACATCCTTTGTTTCTCTAAGCAACTTTTGACTTTTTAACATCCCTTATTTTCCCTGTTCTGTCATCCATTAACTTTAACTTCTTTTACGTGTCATGTCCATTTAAGTCATGAGAAAATACGACTCTCCACAACTTCCTTTCTTCTGTTTCCCTAAGTAACTTTTGACTATTTAACAAACCTCAAACTTGTTCTATCAACCATTCACTTCTTTTAAGTGTCATGTCCTTTCAAGACATTGGCAAATACAACCCTCCACAACTTCCTTTCTTGTGTTTCTCTAAATAACTTTTGATTATTTAAAAACAGTAGTTATCACTGTTCTGTTATCCATTGACTTCTTTTAAGTGTCATGTCCATTCAAAGTCTGGGTATATATGACTCTCCACAACTTCTTTTCTTATGTTTTTTTCTAAGAAAATTTTGACTATTTAACACCTCTCATTGTTCCTGTTCTTGACTTGATGCGGCATTCACCCTGAGCGGATTGAGCCGGCTTCTTCCTGTTATGAGAAGAAGATTCTTGGGATAAATTACAGAAGTAGGGTACCCAGGCCTACTCGGATAACGTTCTTGCTTGCCGCGGGATTCCCACAGACGCAGAGACAGGAACGACCAGAAGCCGCCGGTTACCGATGCAGACGCCCCTTGAATTTTCACCAGAGCGCTTGTTAGCCGGCGTGTGTGTCAGACCTGTCCGCCTTGGGTGGCCCTACCAGGAACGAAGTTCCGGGCGGCATAGCTCTGACACTACCGTTTACACCCCCCACCGACTGTGAGGTAAGGGTTGGACTTTGGGGGCTTACAGTACCAGGTGTTCCCAAGCGGTCCCCCATCTAAGTCCTGACCTGGCTCTACGATGTTTAATTTCGGTGATCTAACGAGAACCGGTGTTTTCAGCGTGATTTGTTCCTGTTCTGTCATCCATTAACTTCTTTTACTAGTCATGTCTATTCAAGACATGAGAAAATACGACTCTCCACAACTTCCTTTCTTGCGTTTCTGTAAAAACACTTTTGACTATTTAACAAACCTCCTTATAATTGTTCTATCAACCATTCACTTCTTTTAAGTTTCATGTCCATTCTAGGTATGGACAATTATGACTCTCCACATCTTCTTTCTTGTGATTCTCTTATGTAACTTTTGCCTTTTTTACATCCCGCATTACCTCTGTTCATTCACTTCTTTTACGTGTCATGTCCATTCAAGACATGAGGAAATACGACTCTCCACAACTTCCTTTTTTGTTTCTAACTTCTGACTCTTTCCTATTTTGCTTTATCCTCTTTATGATATCCATTCACGCTAACACTGTATGTAGATTACTTGCTGTTTCGCTCTTGCTTCTCTTGCCTTCAATATGTCTCTCTTGCTTACTCGGCCTTGTGAGTATCAGATTTTCCAAACCTCTTTCCTCATGGCGTGCTCTAGAATTGTCAACTGTTTCTTCCTAATGTGAAGTATAAGTTTTCGTTTTGTTTTCATTTTTTTGTTTCATGGTATCCTCAACATCTATCTGTAGAAACACATTTCTGTTGCTTCAGGTTTCTTCTTCATCTTTGAGGAAATTGCACATAACAGATCAGTACCCTTTTCTTTGCTTCTAACGAATTTTTTCTTGTTTCTTAATTCTCTTGCTTAGCTTTTGGAAGGCATCTTTTCATATCCCAATGCGTCTTCGGATTCCAGTGTCGCACTTTCCATCCTCTGTTAAAACACTTCTTAAATATTTCAACTGTTATACTTGTTTGATTTTGGTATTCCCAATTTGTAATCTGCATGTTGGGCTGTCCCTTTTGCTGACAACCATACATTCTGTCTTTTTATAATTGATGTTTAGTCCTTTCTTCCTTTTTCCATTGCCACCTTCTGTAGGAATTCCTTCATATTCCCAATTTGGAATTTGCATGTTGGGCTGCCCCTTTTGCTAACAACCATGTATTCCACTGGGTGGATAGATAAATAAATTTTCCAAGTTTTATTATTTTTGCTTCCCAGATATTTAAATTTCCGCAGTTGTTTCATTTTGGGATATCCAATATGTAATTTGCATATTGGGCTCATCCTTTTGTTAACAAACATGAATTGTGTCATTTTGCAGTTGATGTTTAATCCTTGCCCCTCGCATTTCTTTGCAACCATCTCTTAATATTTCTCTAAAATCTAAGATGGCCAAGAGGTGGTAATATTTATTCTGAATCTCAGTGCGCATGTTCGTTCCGTCTGATAAACTTTGAATTACAAAATTCGGCCCGATGCAAGATTGCAATTTATTCGTGAATATGAATGAAAATATTTGTCTGTTATTATTTTTTCTGCTTAAAGAAAATATAAAAAAAAAAACAAAAAACAAAAAAACAAGACGAAGTTATCTTTTCTTTCCTTAATGTAAATGGCTGGATCTCAAGACCGATCCTGAAAATAATCCTAGCTGCGTCTCATGCATAAATTTTCAAAGGAAATATTATGAAGACAGAAGTGAGCAATTCGATTTTCTCTCGGAGGA